>JAYJLV010040752.1:0-54806 GCA_036873485.1 Torymus texanus
TGTGTTTGTGTGTTTGTGTGTGTGTGTGTGTGTGTGTGTGTGTGTTTGTGTGTGTGTGTGTGTGTGTGTGTATATATATATATATATATACACACACACACATATATATCCGACCCTCTTCAGCGTTGCGACCGTTAAAGCCACATTTCAGCCCGCGAAGAGCAAGTGCTCAACCCCTGACCCAAATGCATCTCTTTCTCTCACTCGTTCGTTCGCTGCCACACAATCCGCGCGTCATGAAAACAAAAGAAACCCATATCATAAAAGTATCATCCCAACGATTATCCTGATACATATCCTTCTCTTCCTCTCCTTTTCGCCTCACATGCTACAGTACAGACACTTTCGCGTTCCCCGTGACATTTCGCATGAGGAGGGCCTCAACGGAGCATGTCAACGGTGCTTCCCCCTCCTCCTTTGCAAAGAAAAAAAAGAAGAAAGATCCGTAACATATCCTCGCCTTGCCACACGCGTATACTCTTTTCTCGCGTTTAAATCTCCTCTCTCTTTCTCTTGTGAGTAAAAGAGTGAGTGAGTGAGTGAGAGAGAGAGAGATGAAAAAAAAAGAAAGGACACTCGGCGATGAGCATCGCGTGTTTTGAATCAAGCGACACCTCGCGCCATGGCTACGAACCCGAATGCAGATGGGTATGTATGTATGTGTGTGTTCTTCCGGGTATCACCAAGCGAACGTGTACATCAACGCCGTGTGCGGGGGAGAGTAAAAAGCGAAGAGGAACAAGAGAGGAAGGAGCGCGCGCGAGTGCAGTGGCGTAGCGAGTATGTAAATCAGGGAGAGAGAGAGAGAGAAAGAGAAGCTGCGCGGATCTTTTATGGATTTTCCCGGGAATCGTACGGTACGCGGGAGTTGCCACCGCTGTCGTAGTCGATCGGAGGATCGCAAGGGAGGTGCGCGAGTGGGGTGAGAAATGTATAGGGTTTATAAATAGAAGGTGGTGCTGTAGAGGAGATGTGTGCGTACATTGTCTTTTGGTAAGAAATGGTGGTTCAGTTCCTTTGAACAATATTGTAGAAATGAAATTGAAGAAAGATTTTAGCTAGGATTTTAAGATGCGTAACTGTGATCTACTGTTAAAGGTTTACAGCAGTATTTAAAGTTCTTTCTTTACGTTTAAATATTAAAGATTTAAAAATTTGTTCATTCTGTTAGTACCTTATTTTCAGTTTCATAAAAAATTAAAATCAGCCACATTCCAGTATCATTCCATTGCTCGTAAGTGCATCATTATACAGATATACAAAAAGAACGTATGAACATCAACGTCCGCGTCCTCAACTCGAAAGTTGAAAAAACCAAGAAACCCAGATTTTTACTTAACCGGCTGGCTGGAGGGCGACGCGTGGTGTGGCACGCGCCTCGCGCGCGCGCTCGTATTGAAATCATTACGGGATATATGCTTACATCCGCTCTCTGTCTCATCGACGGCGGACACGTGTCCTGACAACATGTCGCGACGCGCAGTTCGACGAAAATGCGTTTTGTCTCTCTCTCTCTCTCTATCTCTCTGCTACAGTGGGAGGATCTTAGAGCGAGACTTAATGAACGAGCGAGTCTACGAAGGAATATATATGAGCGGAGATTCTTGGTATATGAGAGAGCGAAAAAAGTACGCCTGTGCCGACGGAAACACTTGTTACGCGACGCAGTCCTCCTCCTCCTCAGCTGGTGGCTTGCAGAGAGAGAAAGAGAGAGAGACACATTTGTTTTGGTTTAGATGCGGGTGAGGGTAATGGAATGGATAAAGTAATATGGCTGTAACAAACTACGTGTGTTTATGATATTCCGGTGTACACGCGCGTGTAGAGCAAGAAAGAGAGAGAGAGAGAGAGAGATCTGCATATTGTATCAAATTTGCTTTCACTGCGGTCATTATTTCGCAATAATTTACGCCCCGATAGAAGCACGATAATAATGCGCGAACGTATGTGGAGAATTATTTTGAACAAAATGGAAAGTTCGCGAAGTGGATGTAAAAATAAGGGAGTGCGATAGATAAAACTGTTTCGATGTGTAATAAGCGTTTCTGATTAAGAAATTTCCACGCGAGGTGCGAGGTGAAAAGTTAGATTTTTGTTAAGAATAAAACTAAATTATGTAAAGTGTTATCTCACGAAAGGCAATTCGGTGGGTTAAAAATCACTGGTCGAAATATTATCGGTTTGAATTTCATTTTATGGTGAACGTAACGAAATTGTTCGACAAAACTTCATAGTGCATTAATTCGGAGTAACTAACATTTTGTTGTTCCGTGTCTGTATAATAATGTTATTGAATACAAAAGTGAGAAAGATTTTACGAGCAAAGGGAAACAGTTTCTGCTTATGTAGTATTGATATACATCGTTTCTCAAAGACACACCTTTAAGGAAATCTTAGAACTAATCTAAAATTGCGCATATTTATGCTAACCTTTCAGTAATTTTCATTATTATTATTTAATTTTCAACTACACCGAATAAAAAATATTTTACTATAAAATTATTATTTTCTTTATCAATATAGATACGATATTGTTATAAAATTAGTATATTTTCATTGAGAATGAATAAAATTTTAACCTCTTCGTGTACGATTTATTTGACTAAAATGGCAAATATTTTTTCTTTTTAAGTATAAATAAATAAATTATATATTTTTAGTCAATAAAACTGACTGATATTTGTAGTATTTCACCTGCAGAATCTAATGCATAGGACATTTTTTAGTTAATGTATAAGGTATCATCACAATTAAAATTTTAATACTGTTCACATATGTGGAAAAGTACAGGAAGAGGTTAATAAATAAACTTATTTTTCCATACAATCAAAAATATTATACTTTTTAATAAAATCTTTTTATCCATATAGCTATATTTATAATTATTCTTCCATACTCTCAACCATTAGATCCACAAACGAATCACACCAACGCTTACAAATGAAACCATCACCCTTGTCTATCCTCCAACGAAAACCCACACCTCACCGCGAAACACTTGCAGCACAAATGAGCGCGCGCGCGCTTCGTGTACTTCTCTCTCTCTCTCTCTCTCTCTCTCGCGAGAGGCTCATGTCGCGAGCCCACGCCTGCACGCGAGCAGGCAATGATATTGTTGCCCCGAAAACCAGGAGAGAGAGCGAGAGATAAAGGGCGCGAGGAATCCCGTTCGTGCAGTACACGCGAGAAAGAGAGAGAGAGAGAGAACGAACATGAACACCTCGCAGAGGCGCGGCCGCGCGTCAGGGTCAAGGTGGCGCGGTGTGCAGCCGTGAGGTTTAAGAAAGAAGAGGGGAAGATTGGCGGGGATTGAAGATAAAGTGTTGGATTGATTGTGGCTTAAAGATGATGGTATTAGTTTGAAACTTGTTCTGTTTACAAAATATTATTATACATTATTGACAGTGGGTATTAAAGTATAATAGAGTTTAGAATAAAATGTAGATTCGAAGAAAATTCAATAGGATTAAAATATAAATTGATATTAAAGAAGTATTATCTTAAAAGTAGTTGAATTTAAAAAGATAGCACATTCAACTTGGCGATTCCTGTATTGAATCGAATAACAATTAATTCCAATCTAACAATAAAAGTCATCTAATTTTACACTCATGCTGTTATCCGAACACCCGAGCGATGTATACGTGAAAATACCAGTTTATGACAAAACGTAAAAAAATCCGCGATATATATTCCTGAATAGGCGCAGCAGCCAGTTCAAAAGATGATCCGGTAGCTTATATTCACTCGCTATATATACGCTCGCCTGTGCCGCTCTACGAGTATCGAGATTCAGATTTGATATGGACGGATTATAGTTGTCCCGTGAGATATGAATCACTCGCGATGAGGTTTTATTTCTGGTATAATCGTAAATCTCGGTAACTTTTTCGTCTGCACGCTCGCTTGCGTATATAGAAAGGATGCCAATCGCTACGCGGTATATATACAGTGCGCAGGTGGCGTGCGCGTACTTTACATACATTATAGATAGTATATCGATGAGCATATAAAGTGTCCGGCTAAAAACTGTATTTTACTTACTAACGTCGTATTTATAGACGCACCGTTGATGATATCAAAGAAGATGGACGTCTATCTTACCGAGTGATGGATTTTATTAATTCAATCGTGAAATAAAACAAACAATCGTTTCGATATGTATATATATATACACACATAATCGTATCTTCGTAGTCTAATTTTTTAAATTTCATCATAATTACATTAAATTGCAATACGCGCTGAAGTTAAAGCGAATCGTTTTTATTAAATTCAAACTTTTCCTCAAATACCAGGACAAAAAGGCTTCGACATTAGAGCACCTTGCTCGATATAAAAGTCATCTAGCGGTGATCGCGTCCGACATAAAGTTACCATTTTTAAGACACACGGTGGGTACACAGAAACAGATTTGTAATTATAATACAAGGCAATTAAGCTCAAGTCTATATCGCGATTTCACGAGATATTTAGCCGACGAGATCGCTCGCTTTGATTACCGATCAAGTGGGTGTATATACTCGCGCTCGGCTTCATCTAAAATGGTAAATCCCACGGAGATAGAAAGAGAGAGAGAGAGAGAAGAGAGATGCGGTCAAGCTCTAAGCTACGGGAAACAAAGAAAGTTCCCTGCCCTAATGATTGCCTCTTCGTTAGCGCTTTCATTGAGGTGTAGATCGGAAAATTGGGGTTTATGGAGAGAGTATAGTGCTGCATTATATGAAAAGTATGATAGTTAGATAGGAGTATTCACAATAAATTTACGTTGTTATTTGTCATTAAAATTATGTTAAATTTCATATATGGTGATATTGTAAAACCAGCTTTACAAACATTATTTTGTAAAAATTGGTACGATTTTAATCATACTTACACCTTTGACATTCATCCCGCGATTATTATCTCATACACATGCTCGGTAATACCAAAATTAGTGCGACCAACTTTACAACTCACCTACAATCCTGAAGAAAAAAAATCCCATACACAGAAGCAATAAAAACCATCGAAAACACCATCTCGATCGCCGCCAAATCGCGATCAATTTTATTCTCCCTAACAATACAAAAACAGCAACAACGAAAAATAAAGAAAAAAAACACACGTCTTTAACGACATCACCTTCGTCCAAAGCAAACATCATCCGCATATATAATATACTTGACTCTGGTAATTTTCAATGAAGCGCCGGTGGTCGTCGCACGTGTACGCGAGAACCTCGCTGCGGTTTTATATGTAAAACGGCATTCCTGCGCGTGATCGCGTCTATTCAATGCCTTATCTCTCGCCTTCTCTCTCTCTCTCTCTCTCTCTCTCAGGCAGTTATATAGAGGCCTTCTTCAGTAGGTAATTCGCTCGCCCGCATATTCTCGTTTTCATTCGGCCGTGATGCGCGGGTGTAGTTGCTATTGAATACTGCAGGTTCGATTATTGCGTGTATGGTACGCTTGGTAATATGGGAGAATTCTTTTTTCCTCTAGAAGAAAAATGCATCGGGCGATTGAAAAGTGTCTAATTTATTGGGCTGTTCGTTAACGCCAGACTGCGAGAATAAATTTCGGTCTGAAAGATCTGATAAACCTGTCGCGTAGTTGCCTGTAAGAGATAAATAATATATAAAATACGTTGTGATGCGAAGGGGCAATAAAACATTTTGCACGGTTGTATATGTATATATAGAACTCGCAAGTTTTCATTTTCTTTGATTAGAAGCAAAGTAAATTTCAATTATGAGAAATATATATTCCAGCGATAAAGTGCAGCGATCAATGCTTATCGAACGAAAAAAAAAAAATTAAAAAGTCTAAGTATCTAAAGATACCTCCGGCTATATGTATAATATAACAACGTTAAAAATGTAAAATCTGAAAATCTCGTGATTTCCGTACGCAGAAAACAGTCGTAAAAAAAAAGGAATACGGAAATTTAATTTCCCTCTCCATCTCGTAAAAAGTTTTATTGTTATCCGTAAAAATACGAGCCGCATAATCCTCTGGTTCTCGTTCAATGATATCTTTATCAAGCTCGCGCGAACGCAACAGTTGGAATTGCACTCGAATCCGTAAAATTCGCTCGATAAATCGCCGTAAACCCACAGCCACACGCGTCGTTTGGGTATATGAGAGCGACTTTTGCGCTTAACAAGATGAAACGACAAGAAAAAAAAGAGAAGAATCGAAAATCAAATGAACTACTGTAATGGGTTTTTTGTTTCGCGAAAAAAGGGGGTTAAGGACTCTCTCAGTTTTTTTTTCACGGCCAAAGCGTGAATATTGTTTATCTCGAAAATAAATTTTAACGATATAGATATAATAAAAATACGGTGCATTGTAGTGCGTGTGTGTTGTATCGACGACTTTTAAGAGAAAACACAAAAACCGTTGTTTTTACGGCCGACGAGAGGAGATACGAAAACGATGATAAATTCACTATACTAAAGCAAGCGCACATATAGATATATTTATATCCGTTCAATAAAGCTTTTGAATCGATAACAACAGCACACACTTGCCCCGCGTACAAACTAATTTTCCCATTTTTATGCACAATTATTAAACCTCATTCAAGCTCCATCGAATTCGATTAATCTAATCCCACAGTCCACCTCGAGGCATATTTCTTCCTCTACTCATACACACATACACACATATACACGTGGACGCTCTTTATCCCGATAGAGTTATCTTTAACGAACGCAGGGTATGACTCGGCCTCGGGTTAGGTGACTCGACACGTTATACTGTGCTCTTCCTACAGCTGGCAAGAGGCCGCTGTATAAACTCGGCTATTTCATGCGGAATTCGCAAGGTGCGACCGGTTACCTTTATCGCGCGTTATTTCTCAGAGAGGCGTGAAACTTGTGCACGCGTATACGTAGAGGGAGAGAATAATACAAGAAAATGTATTCACGCGCTTGACCTCCTTCAATTTTATCGATCGTTTGAGTGAAAGTATCCGATGGTGTGTACTTATAACATCTCAAAGTTTTGTGCATTTCGGTTTATTACGCCGGTGCTGTTTTTATTCCGAAACGCCTTGGTTATATATAGTATAGGTTTGTCTATATAAGATTTTCGGTGAAATTTGGGTAAAGTGTTTGGTGGAAACATAAGTCGAGGACTATTTTATTTCCTTGTTTATGTTATTGCGTTCTGAGAATATTTTTAGAATAGGATTTTTTTTTCTCCCATGCGGAGTAAGCGAATTCAAAGTCAATAAAAAGCGTAATATTAACGTCGAGTGCGACTAGTAGAATGAGGGAAGTCGTTGTAATTTACAGGTGAACGTGTCGATAAATATAGATACATCAATGAAAATTGACAAGCGTCTATAAAATCTTCATTTCCACGAGTTGAATCGAGCAAAAGTCCACTTCACTTGACTCGATGTTCGAACGACGTTAACTATATATATAATATTCTCTCGTATTCAGCAATAATATAGTTTTATGAAATTTTAACAACGGCCGTAATAAAATGCCGATAAAAGTTCTAACGCCGACGTGAAGATCGTTAACCTCCCGTAAAATTAGTAATGTATAATATTCTATTACTCATAAGAAACGTCAGGATAGAATGGGAAGACTTTTCTAGGAATAATATATCGTAATGCTATAAAAAGAGACGTAATAGGATAAAAGTTAAGTTAAGAAAGAAAAAAACTAAAGGATTTTACGTAATAATTTATTGTTTAACAGAACCTTAATGCGAGTTTCCTTTTAAAATTCTTCAACAACCTATCTCTCTGGCGAATTTCAGAATGATCCATTAAGCTGAAACGCGCGAGAAACTTTTTACAGTTACGAAAATGTGTTTTAAAGAAAAATGAGCTTTAAATTATCCGGCCAATATAATACATGTCTAAAAGTAAATTGTTAAAGTGGAGCAGTCTTAACTGTTTCGACAAGAATACAATTTACACCCAAAATTATTATAACAGCCAAGAAAACAGAAAAACGATTCTTACTTGATGAAAGAAAAAACAATTTCTAACAAAAATAGCCATACATTTTCTAGGTCCTTCGATTACTGACTATTTTCATCAAAATCCGAACCCACCTCAACAATTACACTACCCTTTTACCCAGAAAATTTCTTTTCTCTCACCACGATATCTCCGATACCATACACCTTTTACCCCACTTTATCCCTCAGGGCTTAAACAGAAACTCTCTCAGCTCACGCTCTCGCGCCGTTAACTTCCCGAACTCCCGACACTTTCCTCTTCTCTCCTATCGATAAAGATGTCATGAAAGGCATCTCCGACCCCCAAGGCCTTTTCATGCTGCCCGATAGGCAGATCGCAAGCGCGCGTGCTCGCTAGGTGAAAGAAAAAAAAACAGAGTAGGCGTACGCGAACGCGAGGTGAGCGTATTAAAGATACCGGTTTACGATGCCACTAAAGTTCGCGAGCAGCCTAAGCAGCGTAGTCTTTTTCTTTTTTTTTTCCCTTTTTTTTTGTTTTCGGCTGGTCGTATAGAAGAAGTAGTCGAAGTGCTTAGGAGAAGAGAAAGAGAGAGAGAGAGAGAGAGCTTGGGAAGAGAGGTGTTTCGAGGGCCTAAGGGGTTAGTGGCGCAACTGGAGCGCATAGGAAGTGTGAACGCGGAATTTTCGAAGCGCAAACGCGCGGCTCGTATTTTACGAGCTGGGTGTATATATATATACATGCTGGTGGAATTCGATAGTAGGTAAAACGTGAGATGGTAAAGGGTGTTGTAGTGTTTGACGAGTTAATTCGACGAATTGTTGATTTGAAGGTAGAGAATTGACGAGTTATCGTCTGTGTAAAATATGATGATTTAAGAATTTATTGTAACTTTTGTATAGATGAATATTAAATTTTGACGTGGAAGTAATATTCGCTAACTTTCACACTAAAATAGATTCTTTAATAACCCCATCGTAGTAGAAATCGCTCGTTATTCATCACAAACGATAATCGATAAAGTTATAAAGGTGAGAATTTATTTTACTCGTAAACGAGATCTTGTTGGTCGATAACAATGAGAGATTTAGAAAGTAGGAAACAAAGATAATTACGACCAGTTGAAATTCAGCATATAACATAATATTTATTTACTAGAAAAATGATCAATGTAAAAATCACTCACATCTCATAAAAACTGAAAAAAAAAACAATTATCAAGTATAAGAATAAAAACAAAAAAAAATGTAAATACATCCAGTGTACATCCACCCCCGCTACATCTTCCCAAACCAGCATTTCACGCATTCCAACCGTTCGCTTCCTCGCGTTTCTTTATTGTCACTCTACACCAGCTCATAAATGGAATTCCGTGCAGTTCAGCCTGGCATCGACGCGAAATCAGCTTGTAAAATCGTTTCTTGTATTCGCGTGCGCGTGAAAAAACAAAGTAAACCCAAAAAGAAGAAGCAAAGCAACGACACAATCGACCGTCCGGCTTTTTAAAAACCTCGAAAAAAAAGCTATACGAGACCGTCGTTCGAGCTGTTCTCTCACACACACACACACACACACACACACACAGAGATATACAAGACACACACCTGTAGCGAAAACCGGATGTCCCATTGAGGCATTGTCCAGAATCTGGTGTGGGTGGGCGTCGTCGATGACACGCTGTGCTCTCTTACACGCGTATATATATACGAGCAGGTCAACGAGAGACGTATAGCCTGAGGAACCGAAAGCTCAGTAGTTCGCATGCGCGTGAAATCATTGTGGCACAAATATCGAACGGAAGGAAGAGAGTAGGTGGAGACATGAAGGGATCTATTCTCACGTAGTAAGTCGAAGGAAGTGTGTTACGCCAACGCCTTTCGCAATTCCGCCTTTCAAAGGAGTCGCAAAGTTTGCTGGGTGAGAGAAAGAGAGAGAGGGACGCAACTGTATAATGTGTCGTTCCGCTATATGGGGCGTGAAAGGGGATAGTTAAGGTTGGAGCTTCCGTTGCGCCTTTAATTTTTGCCGCAGGATTAGGACTGTAGGTAAGTCATTCGGAGGATGGAACAAGTGTAAATAGCGGCGGCTAGTTTAGAGACGGATGTTTGGGGATTTCGGTCTAATGAAAAATTAATGACGCCTGCTGGAGTTTCGGTTGTGCTGTATACAAGAGAAAGAAAAAGCGAAAAAAGGTATAGCCCGTGTTTCTTATTTATTGTGGATTGGTACAAGTTAGTTAGGTTAAAAATTTACGTTCTTAACCACGATGAAGTTTTATACATGGTAACTTTGGGAGTTTTATAATGTAAATAAATTTTTAATTTTGTTTTTTAGTTTTTAAGGCAGAAATTTATTTCAACCTTTCCGTACAAAGTATACAAACATATATAATGGTATTAGCGAGTAAAACATAATTTAGTATTAAAACAAAACGTATGGCCAGAATTTATTAGCACGCATTCATTAATATACATATAATAATAACAAAAAATTCGAATTTTTATAAAATACAAAAGTATAAAAAATACGATAATGCCCATTAAAACAACATTACATTCCCTTAAACTCGTTTCAAACCTTTATTCCACGAACATCACCAGCTCTGCACCTTATCACGTCCCTCCTTTCCTCAAAAAAACCTTCACATCCACCTGTTACTTCTCATCCCATACCTACACACCCTCCTCCTCTTCCAATTTCTCCTTCTAAAACAAAACCTCACCGCACATGCTCTCTCTCTCCATAATCCACCAGCAGTAACAGCACACGCGTCTCTAATGCATTAGTTCTACTATAGTATATATACCAGGACGCACGGCGCGGGTCCCGTCTGTCGGCTTTCCTATGTACGACCGAAAAATTGGCCGCGCTTGGCATGCGTGGGGCCCCCCGTGCGCGTGCGCTATACGCGTGGGTGTGGATATCGGCGCGTGCCCCCGCGAAACGCCACATGGCGCGTGTATATATATACATATATATGTATACCTTTGTACTGGCCGCCACCACTGTCGACGCATAAGGTGTATTATACGTGTAGGTTGTAAATTTTTCGGATATTTACGAGCACAGTTGGTTGAGTAGAGTGTGTATATATATATATATATATATATATATGTGGAATCTAAAAAATGCGAAGGGGGGAGAGGTTTATTAGGATCGATCAAGAAAGTATATGTATATATGTATGTGCGTTTGTACAGAATGTTAGGGGATATATAGATGTGGGTGAGAGTTAAGGGAATCGTTTGGTTATATGCGTTATCTAGGTATGAAATGACTTCATATAAGCTAGACAACTGAATGAGACATTAAGCGTGTAAATCGTAGTGCGTTTTTATACGGTATAAGCTCGATGTTTATGCACTATGTTTGCCTGTATAATAACACTTTTCGAAAGTATAAATATTTCTAACGCTTTTAGCGTGCTCTGTGTGTGCTCGGTATTAAAAACGAATAAAATGTCTGTATCTTACATGACGATGAAATAAACATGTGCTCTACAATACCTTGTATTCCAACGCGTGTAATAAAACGATAGCAAAAAAAAAAAAGAAAAGAAATTCAAAAGTCGCCACACCCACGCACTGTGTATCGCAAAAATTCCTCCGCACCCCGAATATTTACGTTCTACGATTCTCCTTCTTCTCTATCTCACTCTTCACCTTGTTAATCGATTACCACGTCGCACGCGTCATCACCTCTTCTCTTCTTTCCTCTCCTCTTCCAAAAAAAGCGAAAATCACTTTCGTCTTCGTGCGCGTATATATACCGCGCGTTTCACTTAGCGCAGCCGTCAAGATCGATTCACTCGCCCTCTAAGAATCTTCTCTCCGTAGTACGCAAGAAACCGAAGGAATCCGTAACGTTCCGGATTCCCGGTTTGGAAATCGATTCGAAGGTAGGCCTGCATTTTCTGAGGGGATAAACTCGTTGGAATTCGCCTTGTCGACGTGGCGAAAAACGCTATATATATAGCGTTATACGACTTGATATTGTGTCGAGAGAGGGAAAGAAGTGACGGCAATTGTTGAGATGAGAGGAGAGCAGTGTACTCGTGACGAGGCGTTAAATACGCGCGAGATGTTTTGCGAGATGTTGTTGGATGTTTTTTTTTTTTTTAAGGGTAGAGGGAAGAAGGGACGAGTTGGATTTGTTATAGGCGAGGTGTATGGCGTGTTGGTTGAGGTGATGGAGTGAAGTAAGAAGCTACGCGGATAATTCGACATTATGATTAAGTGCTTTGGGAATAATAGTCAGAAGGAGGCTTTGATATTCATGAGCTAATCCGGAGAATTAAGTTAATTAGTAATAGATTTATTTTGAATTAATAAGATGACATTGATGGTAAAATTAAATGAAAAACTTATCGTATACTTTTACAATTTATCAAACGTTGAAATTACAAAAGAACTCGCACATTCATATTAAACCGCAATTAATTCTCTGTCGAATGCAAACAAACAAATAATTACAACTTCGAGGTTCTCCTTCATGATTGAAAAACAGCGTTTTAATTCTTACCAAGCTCCGCACACGCGTAGCATTACAAAACAAATCAATTACACTCCCTTTCGCTTTGCAAAAACCGCCCAAACAACGACCACTATACGATATTACTTCATCAATTCCGAACACTCACTCCCACACATATTAATCCTCGACCAAACATTTGGACCTCTCTCGTGAAACAAAGACCAGAGTACGAAGATTCGTTCTTTATCTCTCTCTCTCTCAAGAGAAAAGACTTCAACGAACCTCATAATTATCGATTTTTACGAGACGCGCAGGTGCGATAGAGATCTCGAGACCACCACCAGACAGCCAGTCGAAATATTTTAATCCACTCGGTAGCAATTTCCGGACGAGCAGGCGCGCACAAGTTCTTTCTTTCTTCTTCTCTCTCAAGAGTGTGCAAAACACACGCCTCTCGTTTTTGCCGACCTTCTCCACTCTCTCGTGGTATCTCGTAAATTAAGCTCAGGTGGAAAAACTCTCTCGCACATATGCGGCCTTTTTAACGATTCTCACATAAATCTTTCACGCGGGTGCGCGCGCAAAAGCATATGTGTGTATATATATATATATACGTACGATTAAAAACACGAATAGTCTTGCGCAAAACGTTTACGCGTTTGTCGAGCAGCAGCAGCAGCAGCAGCAGTAACAGCAGCAAAGAGATGGATTGCCCAATACTGGTACATGTACACAATAAAACACGTTTTATTAATTAGTCGACCGCGTCGATGCGGGCCTCAAGAGTTACCCCTGGCAAATTAACGTGTAATTCCGTAGCCTTTTTTTCTTTTACGAGAAACTTCATGCCGAACATTATCATCGCTACAAAGCACGAGTGTAATCCCCTGCGCGTATATATGTATGTGAGTGTGAGTCCAGACGATTTACAGTCGCTTATAGCTGAGTAACTACTGAATTACGCGATAGCGCAGGAAGAGAAAGAGAGAGAGAGAGAGAGAGAGAGAGAGAAGCGTTTTAAGACAACCGGTTTCCGTTGGCTGTGGTATATAGCAACGGGAGACTGGATGCTGCTGCTGCTGTTGCTGTGCCGAAAACGTGAATTACGCTCATAGTTGTTGCTGCTGCATGGGAAATCAGTGTGAATTAAGTGAATAAATAATTGATAAAGTTGCGAGTGGTAGTCTGAAATGAATATATATATGCGTGAAATTATTTTATAATAATATACGTGAACGTATCAATATAATACGCCTTTTTTACGAATTTATAATGTTTACCATTAATTTAACCATACCAATTATCGTAATTCTGTGATAATGTATTAATACATTTATATATATATATATACTTGACGCGGGGTACGAGCGAAAAGCTTATAACAAAAAATATAAATGAAAGTATATCGGAAACTTTATATAAAATCCTTGAACCACAGTTGGTAATAAAATAACCCACAGTCCGCACACGTCTATAGACAACTATACTCCACCTATAAAAGACATTATATTGATACAATTACCTACCTTTTAACCATCATCCCATAATTACACTGATCGTCGCTTACACTATACCCTTTTCCCTACAACCACGCGGGTTACGCGAAAACAATGCGACGAGCCGGACATGGAACCTGATACACACCATCACTGCCCGAAAGAATCTCTCCTCTCTCTCTCTCTCTTTTACGCGAGAGATGAGTACCAAGTCATAACAACGACGCGCTCGCTTGCGGGAGAAGATCCCGGATAAGGTGGCGCAGTGGGTGGCCCCGCCGGCGGCAGCGGCGCTATCTAGGATGTAAAGTTCTATACCTAACGCCTGTGGAGATCGCATGTGAGAGACACGAGAGTGTAGCGCCGGTGTCAAAGTGTACTGCTTACTGCTCGGTTCTTCGCGAGAGCATATTATAGTGTCGTGTGAGAAGGTGTCGTTTCGGTGGTAGTAGTAGTAATAGTGTTGGTAATAAGGAAGATGGTATAATGAGATTTGGGTGGGAAGTTAAATGTGGGGGATTGGAGAATATGGATAATAAGAAATGTATATAATATATTATATAGGTTCTGGAGAAAAATGTTTTGGTTTTCTGATTTTTTAAGGTAGACTTTACGTATAATTATATGTGACTAATTCTTTTCTGTAATTACACTAATATATGCGATACCAACTTCCTTACGAATTAATTCCCATATTTTTTATGTATTACAATCCTTTCTTTTACATGACCATTAATATACGCTCATACATCATCATAGACACACCAGAAAAGAGAAGACAATCTTCACAATGATGCAAAACCATACGCACGCGAGGCGTTAACGTCGGCACAAATGCACGAGTATAGATATCCGGTTGCCGCTCGTGTGTATAATATACCCCCGTGCGCGGAGAAAAAGGATCTAGCGGCTCTCGCGTGTATAATTAAAGGATATTTACCGGCTATGCACTCTCTCTCTCTCTCTCTCTCTCTCTCTCTCTCCTGCACCTGTAAGAAATATCGCGCAGTTCTCCATATCCACATAAAACCACACACACAGGGTAAGTTCTCTCTCTCTCTCAAGGGTGGAATAAAACCCGCGAGAGAGTGTCCGGTTCCCTTTGTGTCCGCTACCTGTCTTGAGAGAGACAGAGAGAGAGAGAGAGAGAGAGAGAGAGAGAGAGAGAGAGAGAAAGAGGGAGAGAAGACCTCCTCCTCCTCCTTCTCTACAGCGTCTCTTTAGCAGATTCCCCGGCGATAGGCATTCCCGTGCATTCGTCAGACATTTGATAGCTCCGTGTGCGACTCTTTCCTTCCTCGTCTTCTTCTACTTCTTCTTCTTCTTCTCTTGTGCATATATACCCAGTAGTTTCGTACAGACTGTCAGGTATATATATATATGCACGACGTCGATGCGTTGCTACCTCGTTGCCGATACATCGCGCACTGCGAAATCTTTTTTTTTTCTTTACTTTCTTTTTCTTCACCGTCTAACGTGCGCTTAAAACGTATACATACGCGCAAGAAGGAGCTACTATACTGATCGATGCGATGTTGTCTCTTGTGTGCTCACGCGCGCGCACACACGTATATATACAGGGTTGTACGTTATCCGATGGCATCGCGCGTGAATTCCGGCATGCGTACTGTATATATACACGAGAGAAAGAGAGAGAGAGAGAGAGAGAGAGAGAGAGAGAGAGTGCGTAAAGAGAGAGGAGTCTATCGTCTCTCGTAAATTTTCACTTTTCGGTGCGAGCTCGAGCGCAGATGTTTACGCGCTTCGGAAATTTATATACGTTTGGGAAACGACGACAACGACGACGACGAGGTTGTGTGAATATATACACTGAGGAGGTATAAACGTTCGATGCTGTGTGATGCGACGACGTGTTGCGCGAGCTTTTTTCCCATTTTTGATGAATCTGTGGTTAGGGAATTTCCCGCTTTTGTACGTTTCTTCTGCTGCTGTTGCTGCTGCTGCTAAACGAAGGTTTTTAAGGTTTCTGGTGTTGGGTTGAAACGAAGAATTATGTTTAAATAATATATACGTAGATATTTCAAGTGTAATCGCTTGATCTGGAATGGACAAATTAACAAGCATATAAATCATACGTATACTTGTTAGAGCGCATACTTTAATAACCGTCCATTAAGAGCTCTCTAATACCAATCGCGATGACTCATCCTACCGCGCACGTGCCACGTGACTCAAATCATCAAGTTAAACACCAACGTGACATACGCGGCCCGCATACGTAAAAAAAAATGGCGCCTATGGTTACGATTCGCGTGCTTTGAATTAGCATAGAGCGCAGTTATATATGTATATACTACGCGCGTGTGCGCATCACAACAGATGCTATATTTATAAGCATACTCGCGCACCGTAACAACGCGAGTGCATAAATAGAAACGTATATGCGCGTATAATGCAGCTATAAGATAAGATCGAAATTTCGCTGCTGTTGCACGCGGTAGCCGCTGTGTGTATATATATATATATATATATATACACACACACACACGCGATTGGCTTTTGTTTCCCTTGCGTATGGTTGATCAATTGGAATTATCGTACATAATTCACGGTGGGATATATGTTGTATATATATTCGGAGCGCCTGTAATTCAATCGGAAATGAGGTTTTTTTTTACAGTATATATGTATATAAACGCGTGTGTGTATAAAGTTTATGTACATGGCTGCGTTTCTCAACGATTGTTTGTTGTCTGTGTGTTTACGCGCGTATGTATATATATACAAATGTGGGTGAATGGATAGAACGCGAAGGCAATGAAAATTTCGCGGGCATAAATAACGCGCTGATATATATATACACACACACATATATAAGTTAACAAATCAGCGCGGTTGTATCCCGCACACGCGTGTAATTGCGTAAAAAATTAGCTTATTCACGGGGTTATATGTATTATATATACGAGGGAACGCGATTATCCGCATTATAAAAGTATACGCGCATGATATTTTTCACTCGTGCCTAATGTATTTCACGTATATATATGTGGAAAAATAATTTATTTTACGGATTTATTTATCAATAAGCATTTACTACCCGTTTCCAACCAGCTCTGTGCTATCCGTCATAATATATAAAACATATAGGATTATAATTCGATCGCACGACCAAGCAAACGAACGAACGATCGGTTATATCCAGCGCGCACCACGCCTGATTTACTCGACCGCTAATATTATTTATCGCGTACGTTTACCTATATATATACATCATATACACGCACTATATATACACGCGCTCTCTCGAACAAGTGCAACACTCTCTGACATTGGCTAATGCGGCGTCATAAATCGCACGCGCTGGAGAAACAATGTGGAGACCGTCTATATACTTATATACATATAGATCTACGCGCATGTGCACTGCCGTTATGTTACAACTGCTGCGTAAAAAAAGCGGCGACATTGTTTTACGAAAGACAAATTATCGGTTCTTATAAGCCACGAGTTCGCGAAGAAGCAACGTATATATATAGACATACGTATACATACCGCAGTACGTATGGTAGCATATGTGCGGGCACGCGTCGAGGATCTGATAAGCGCGTTCTCGCGCATGGGGGCCTCGCCAATTGACTGCAATCATGAGAGAGAGAGAGAGAGAGAGTTAGATATTAACTCGCGCGGGAATTCGCACTTACACACTCCCCCATCTCTGTTACACGTATATATATATATATATATATATACATCGAGCTACGTAGAACTGTGGATCGGTATTATACATAAACGTATGTATATGTATGCATTGCGCGATGGGGTCCCGCTATGTAGTAGTAGTAGTAGTAGTCCCCCGTCGAGGGACCCTTTCGCGTTTTATACACAGCGCAGTAGTCGGAGTATATAACGAGAGAGAGAGAGAGAGAGAGAGAGAGAGAGCCTGTGCAATTGACGGTTTTATCGGGTTATCGGCGCAGCTATATGTATATATACGCGACGCGTCTGTGCACACTACTACCGCTATGGGAATACCGTCGTTTGTCCCGCAATAATGGCTCATGAGAGACGTGACGGACGTGAGAGGTGTTTGTTAGTCGGGGAAAATCGCGTTTTCGATTTCACAAAATGAACGATGACTCGACGCCTTCATATATGTATGTGTATGTATACTATATAAGCGTTGGTTATGGTGAACGGCAAATATAGGGGGGGAATAGATAGATAGATCGAACGTTTGATTTCGGTATGTCGAAGGAAAAAAAGGAGAGAGAGAGAGAGAGAAAGAGAGACAGTTGTCAGGGACACCTTTTGTCGACACTTCCTGACGCGTGTAATTATGCCGCGTGCGCGAACACACGATAAGATTTATTTGTTTTGTTATTAAAACGGAGAGCCATTGTGTGCCGTTTTGCCGCTAGTGTATATATAGGTATAGAGAACCGCGGTGCTCTATAAGAGTCGTTTGTTTTGTGGGAGGAAGGAGGGAGGTATAGAAAGAGAGATAGAGAGAAACAGAGAGTAAAAGGCGCGAGCGCGTGCGCGACACGTGGTGGTTAGAGAGGTGGGGTGTATACATATATACCTATATGGGAGGATGATTGACAGGGAGCTTTTTGCGCTGGTGTATACACGGTGCTGTGTGTATGAAGTGCGAGGGTTAGCATATAGTATAAGCGTAGTCGTATTGTTTCGTGTATATAAGCAATCGAGATCTGATAGTTACGTGATTTTGTTGGGTATATAATTGTTTGGGACGATTGAATGGATAAATTTTCAAAGTATTTTACAAAATTGAAAAGACTATTAGAATTTTTTTCTAGGTGTTATGTATAATTGGAAGAACAGCTGATTTTAATTTAATTTTTCTATTATATTCAAATTAACAAAATATTAATACTCAATTATATCCAATCGCCCTCATACCTACCGAAATACTCAATTTACAAATCATTCGATAACCACCCTCGTACCGGTATCCTCGTTCAAATTATTCCATTTCGAAAGCACCCGCGCGCTGAACACTCGACCGTCATATATATAAATTAATCGCACGTGGCAATTACGACGGCACGCGCCGAGAGTCAGTTGGTCGTGCGTGCGCGCATGCAATGCGGTACACGTGAGTGTATATATATACATATACATACGTTTCCACGAAAGCTGTCAGGCCTCCCTCGAATGTATACCCGTATGTATATACGTATCGTTAGGCAAATGCGGTTATAGGGCGTCGTGGTATGACCGGTAATTAATCGAGTTAGCGCGGAGGTAAGTGGAGCGATTTGGTCATGTGGGGTGTGACGGTAAGTTTGGGTATAGGGTTTTTAGTTGTATAGGGGCTTGGGGTTGTTGTTTATAGATAGATAGTGAAGAAGATGGTAAAAATAGATGGTGCGTCAGGGTTGAAGCCGATGAAGATGTATTTGAATTACATAGGTACATAAGAATAAAAGAATCCGATATTATAAGTGCTTTCTCAGGTCAGTATTTTTAGATATCTGAAATATAACATTTTAACAATATTTAAAAAATCAAAGTTTAATATTGTTATTTTTTCATTTTGCCATCAGTATAATTTAGTACTTTTTATGTACATTAAAATTCATCTTGCATCATCCTTAAAATTAAATTTATTAATATCATTTTAAAATCAACATACTGATATCTCGGAGGAAAATATAAGGGAAAGGATGATTCATTGTGGATTTTCAAGTTAAGGAGAAGTATTACATTATTTTGTTGGCGACATCGATTTTATATCAAAATCAGAAAAAATTTTATACTACAGATATTAAAAAATTCTTACGTGATGGAACAACCCCGATATCGGATTCATATAGAAGGATAAAATATATAAGGATATGATAGTTTAATCAAAAGAATATATACCAACTTTCATTTTAGTATTCTTGTGTTATTTGTAACATAGCTTATTTTAGGATTACAAAGAAAGGATGTCGATCTTTTGGTATACATTTAATAGAGTTTGACATTGAGAGCGATAAATCTCGGACTTTTCCGAACGGAAAATTCATTTTGACATGAAAATTAAATGTCCCTTCCGGTATACAAGTATAACGCCCCCGAAAAAACTCAAGTGGCTTTATACAACTGATCGATAAACACAGAACCGTGTATACAAACTCGCTAACAAAGTGAAAACCTCCACAGAGCTCGCACGTCGCACTTTTTATTCAACCTCGCTCCATAAATTTTCGCGGAACCCATATACACGACATCTTCGTTCCAAAAAAAGACTATATACACTCTCTCCAGGTCACGACTATATTATACAAACTATACACACGTATATATATGTATATACATATATACATATAACCATGGGGGAAAACGAGAGTAGGAAATTTTTATGGCATTGGACGTCTTCATGTATTTTCCCGACGAGTCAAAACAGTCACCAAATAAGAACCTCGTCTCACATCTTCCTCTCTCTCTCTTTTTCTCTCTATCGGATGAAAATCCCACAGACACGCGGGAAAACTCAGTGTCTACACTATACGCCGGACACGCATGTATTGTACGGCTGTGTGTCTGGGGGAGAAGCTGCCGCGGCGAATCGTAACGAGATTATTGTATCCGTCTCTCCTATACTCTCTCTCTCTCCTCACACACACAATGACATTGTGAACTCGCGCCTACGGGAAGATGAATCTGTCCTGTGTATACATCACAGAAAATGAGGAAAAAAGAGAAAGAGAGAGAGAGAGAATCGAGACTGCGGGACGCTCGTTTTTTCCTCGTCAGTCGCAGCGCACAGGTCCATCGGATTCTCCTTTCCGTCAATGAACCGGAAGGTGCAGGTAGCAACAGCAACGGACCTCCGGCTTCGACTCGCATCATATGTGTGTATGTGTGTGTGTGGACACGCGGTCTACGACCGTTTCTCAAGGAATTTCCCTATTGACATGGCATGCGAGTGAGTGAACGAAGCTTTTTTTCCCGAATTCGACGCGGCGGGGGTGGATATATAGATGCGTCGTGTGACTATATGTATATAGTAGATTTCCGCAGGTATAATGACGAGTTAATAGGAAAAATATTGCCTGGCGATCATCCGTTTTTTTTCTCTCTTTCGTTTTTTAATGTAATATCGAGGTTGCGGCATTATCGGAACCAGCTCATTTCCGATAATTAATTACGTTATTAGGCGACGGCTGTAATTATGCGAAGGGAGGGATTATAATGCGCATACGATGTATATGTATGTGTCTTAATTAAGCAGAAAAATGAAGCTCAAAAGTATACTTAATTACATCGGGCCGTATAATCGCTGTGTCGCGTATGATTAATGGAGAGTCTCTCACAGGATGGATACTGATTTCCGAAAATCCGTATGATTTTACGCGGTCCCGATTGAGCCGTCGAAGCGGCCGTCGATCATCGTAATTAAATTTGCCAAATTGACAATTAAGGAGTACAGTTACAAGGGCCCCCAAATTGCCTGTAATACGGTCCTCCCTCGCAACCAAAAAAAAGAAAAAAAAACAACAAAATCTGCTCTACCCAGTTTAATACACACACACACACACACTCGTGCTATCCAAAGCAATTAACTATACGCTTTCTTACTCTTTCGCTTCTCCTAAAAAAAAAGCGAAGGATGGAAGATCCGCCCCTTATCTGGTCGTGTTATCTCTCGCTTACCTGACTTTCATTACAAGGTGCGCGCACGGCAGGCGGCTCTGCGTATTACAGGGCGGTTATCGCTTGCGGTGTCACTTGCTCTCGCTTGTACGCGTGCGATGACTCACTAATGAGAGTGCGCGGAGCTGTATATATCGCGCAATCGAGATCTTCTGCGAGTATGTGTAATCCGTTGAGGTGAGGAGTGAAGAAGAGAGAGAGAGAGAGAGAGAGAGAGCCGCTGTTGCTGTCTGTCACAGGGAGTGATGATTTTTGCGATAGGGGGTAACGTGAATGACAGGTTCCGTTTCTGATTGCCAGAAGGTTGTTTGCAGTTTGAATGAAGGTAAATATAAGGGATTCGGTTAGGTGGTCGAGAGTATGGTGACAAATTTTGGTTTTGTAAGGGAGTAGATTTATTATTAATAACGAAGGTTTCTGATATTTTGTATAAGGGGAATTAATTTTGTTGTAGAATAATATGTAGTTTATTGAAAAAAAATATTATAAAGATTTTTGAAGAAAAATTGAAATAATTATTCACTTAATTATTGATCTTTAAAAACAAAAATTAGAAAAAGTAAAAATTGTTTGTGAAAATAAATAAAATGAAAAGTAAAAATATAATTAGTGTACAAGTGACCAAAATTGGTTCAAGTTAATGTTTGCATATTATGTGCTAGAGGTTAGTTAATAAATAGAATCAGAAGATTTTAATTATTACTTGTAAATACTAATCGAATTAATGTTTCTAATCTCAATCTAAAACAGACTTCATGGCCTCCGTATTTTATTTAAATATGAGTAAAAATTGACGTTGAAGTGAACGCAGTACTTACACCGAACGCGATAATATCATAAAATTTACGATGTAATAATATAATTGCCTTTCACCAAATAAGTTTTTAATACAATTATAAGAAATAGTATATACAATCATATTGAAATATTCAGTAATATATTTATCGATAAACATCATCCGATTTGTTACTAGATTTTCAAGCTAAAATAAATTCACAATTATCTTAAGAATCTAGAAAAATTAATGTGACATCTGTTTAGTAACCCATGAATCACCATTTCGAATATTTACCATGAATCACTTGACGCATCCTAATATCATCCTATCTTCGCCAACCCAACACCACAAATATTACAAATTACAATTAAAATTAACAACAAATGCCATTACAATTATTCCCTTAAACCATCACCATATCCAACGCTAAAATCAAAATTAAAAAAATCTCAATTACATCGTACCTCCCCTACTCCCCCTAATTTCTAAAAAAAGAAAAAAAATCGACGACCATATCCTCTCTACCCTCACGTATACGCACCCTACCCTCCATATATACGAGCAGCGGTCGCATCGTCCAATTAATTCACGACGCGAGCAGCGAGCGAGTGAATCAGCCGCGCGCATCGGCGACGTTTTAATGATGCGCCCCCGTCGCAGATGACTCCGCGATGGTTATCTACCCCCCTCGCACACGAGTGCGCGTGCCACCAGCAGGCGCGTGCCAACCTGGCCACATGGCGCGTATATATACATATAAGTGTATGTAGATATGTTGCGAGTTGCGTTGAAATTCCGTTATGGGCGGTGGCTAAGGGGTGCTTGATGTTACGGTGTAGGAGGGGAAGTAGGTGGATTTTGTATAGTGTATACGGGGCAGGTAAACGAAGTAACTGGATGGAAATTTTGTTTCTTTGTTTAAAGGAAAGTGCTAGTGTCGATGCATGACGTTCTTTAATTTTAAGGTTGTCGGTGTCAACAGGTGTGTGTATAACTAGACAAGTTCTACGCAAGAACCATTATTTTTATATGTTTTTATAAGAGAATTTTGAAATTTCCAATTTTATATTTTCAATGATGAAGAGTAGAGTTATTATATATTCTGGTACCATTTTGAAGAGTTCGTGGAATATTTATGACAGACAGGTAAGAATTACAGTTTTCGTAAGTCAACTTCTGAGAATTTACACCACCAGATCCTAAATATGTGTATATTATGTATATTAATAATAAACACAATTTTTAATAAGATAATAAAAGTTTTCTAACACAATCACAGAAATAAGTAAGATACAAAGAAAAATAAACGTAACAAATAGTATATAAAAATAATATAACACCTCGTGTCCATGTAATGTTATAAAGAACAAAATAAAAAGGTTGAAAATACATTTAATTAGAACAACTACTCGCGTGAGTCCCAAACAAACGGCTGCAGTTATCCCTGAGAACTTTTAGTTCGATCCAGAGCAGCATATACAACAACCCAATGCTCGCTCACATCGAACCATACAACCCATAACCTCGCAATTAATACCACGACTTCTCTTGTCCCAACCGTGCCTCTCCATCCCAAATGTTTCGACACGCGCTGAACCATACTCTTGCTCTCTCTTTCTCTCTCTCTCTTTCTCGCACTTTTGCTTACCGCTAACTAGCATTGACAAGCGGCTGTACACACTCTCTCGCGTCCGTACGAGCGCGAGAACCACGGTTTTGTCGCTCGCGGTAATTGAGAATGACGTACGTTCCACTCGCACCGCCTTGATCTCGCGCCCGGGTGGGCGTAATAAAACGTACAACGTATACACACATACACACACATATATATATATATATATATACACACACACACACATATACACGCAAGCGAGTCAGAATTATGATCCCGTGGGACGTGGACTCGCGACAAGTTGCTCGCGTTGGCGGATCTCCACGAGAGAGTGAGAGAGAGAGAGAGAGCGATAAATTGCCAGTTGTGTATGTGTATGTGTGTACTGGTGCACGGCTTTAAATCTATCGGCTGCCAATGCGCGCATTGATAATTAAGTATCGGCGACACTTTAGCGCTCAGCGCGAAGTGTGTATTTTGCGCGAGGTGTCATTAGGGACTTGATGGGAGATGGATTTATGGGATGCATGGGAGTGTGAGTATATGGATGTTGGGTTGTTCTTTTTTTTTTCTTTAGATGTGTGGGGAGGTGACGGAGGTGCGAATGTGATGTGTGTGAATAGTACTGATGATTATTGGGTTAGTGGAGACTATAAGGCTACGGATGTGTGGTTGTATTTTGAATGGGATACATTTTTCGTTGATATATAGATTGTATAAAATGATATTTCAAATGGGTATGGTTTGTTGATGAATGTAACTTTTAGGTTCCAAAACAAAGGGAGACGATTACGGATCTTTAGATCCTTTATCACGGGTATTAACTGTTTGCAATAATTGAGGACTTAAAGAATTAGCAAAAATCAAACGTTGATAGACAATAAGGTAAAATATTAAAATATGGGTAGAACTAAAAAATTCTGTGTAGGTTCTGTCATCTCCTAAAGTAAAAAAAACTGATGGAATTTTTAAAAAATTATTAAATCTTCAAACTCTCGCATTTACGAAAAATCAATAAAAAAAAATCCACCGAAAAAAAAACACGTTTCTCGAAGAAGCCCTACATATCATAACAGTATCACCCGAGGAATCACTTGTCCTATTCAGTCCTGCACGTACACTCGTACACCTGGTATATCGTCGTCCGCTATACGACCGAGACGTTCCGTTCCTCTCGTGCCAATCCACAAATTATTCTTCGTGTTCTCAGCCTCTGCGCGCGGGTGTAGCTCTTTCTCTCTTACTCCGCCTGCCATTCCAAGAACACCGCAATGTGTATCCGCTCCTAGCGACTTGTCTCGTATGCCACGATCGAGCGCGCACGCGGTACTCTACTATAGAACGCGAGAAAGAGGAGCAACGTGCACGTGTGCAAAGAGAGATAGAAGAGCAAAGAAGGATGGTGGTGGCTTATTGGAGATTTTTCGGTTACTATAGTGTACCGAATGAGGCTGAGAAACACGGTGAAATTGTAAATGGTGATTTGAAGTGTATATATATATGTGTGAGTGTATAGAAGGTGAATTAATGAAATTACCGAATGTTAAGTCGAATCACGACGATTGTATAGGGTTAGTATAGCTTTCGTATAGACATGTAAATTGATGGAGTTCACATTAACTGGCATTATATCGGATGCTCGATCGTTTATTCAATTTTATGTCTTCTTTGACTCGTTTCACTTTTCCACTACTCCTTAAAAGCGTCAGGGATAAAGTTAGAAATGTCTATAAAAATTAGAATTCAATGGTAAAAAAGCTATTTCGTTCATATTTCAAACAACGGCAATTCACGATTACATCTATACCATATCCTCAATTCCCTAAAATCTTAGGGAGAAAAAAAGGAGAAACAACCTCGTAGAAGAAAAAGCTAAAAAAGCCTGCAGCCGTCACGAATTCCTCGGCACGACGAGATTAAACCATTCCACCCTGATTACTATGACTCTCTTTCTCCAGCTCCGACCGCCGTCGCTGCCGCCGCCACGGCGAAGAACGCGGAATACCAACGACTCCCTCGTTCTACATACGCTCTTTCTCTCTCTCTCTCTCTCTCTCTCTTTCTCTCGACTAAACCACAGAAGGGCAGAGTCACTCCATAGTCGCCGCCAGTTAAGGTGCTCTCGTTTGTTCCTCGTTTCTCTGCAGTCGTGTCGCATGAGTCGTGAGGAGGTCGTGTGCTCTTACTCTCTCTCTCTCTCTCTCTCTTTGCCTCCCCCTGGCGCGCGCACCGTATCTTTCATCTCACTCTCCACCTGTATTCCTCGTATTGTCAGCCGTCCGTGGAATTCCGTGAAAATTAACGATAGCCCCAACCAGCGCGCGTTCCACGATGCAGCACCCTATGCGCGCCTTGCTTCTCTTATCGCAGTGTATATACGGACGGACGGACGGCTGGACTATTACCGCGAGAGCTTTTTCCACGAGGTTGCGATTGCCCGAGATACTACTCGAAGCGAGCGTTGCAGGATATATAAGGGGGGGGGGTGAGGGTGGGTTAGACTCTCGGTTGCAAGAGAGTTAAGTGATTAAGCCTCGTCGCGATTAATTTGATCACGTTTCGTTTTTATGATTGCCACGTGCTGTTGCTGCTGCTGCTGCTGAGCTGAAGCGGAAACGACGGTAAGGCGGCTGGAATGGCTTGTTTGGCAAGGATGTGTACTCTGGGTGATGCTAAGGTTTGATGGTTTTTATGGTTTAACTGGCCAGGGATTAAAGGGGGATTAGGAAGGATAATATAATAAAAAGAATTCGAGGATATGATTCCAAAACTAAAGCTCCATGAGATATTTTATTTATTTTACCATTCTAATTGCAGGAAGCTAAAATTATTATGCACGCAGGAGGTTTTAAATATATATGGAAGATGAACACATTATGTCATGTTTGTGCAAAAATATACATGTAACAATACATTTATGTAAATTTCAATAAAATTACATTACAATTAAATCCTTTACCATATATTTCAGCTACAAAACACTTTGAAACCCAAATAAAAGTCGATAACCAAATAAACGAGAAAACAGCGCAACGAACAAGAATTCCATCCAGTAAAATTATCAACGAACCGAGGCCTATAACCACCTCCTTATTACAATCCACATCCTAACCCAACCAACAAACCCCTCTTATATACCAGCTCTAGTCTTCTTCTCCGAACCACCGAGCGCAACCGCACGCGCTGCCTCGCGCGGTAAGAAAGACACGGAACACCGATATCCCTCTCTCTCCTTCTAGTCGCTCTTGCACGTTCGGTTTACTTTTCCGCCTGCGCCCCCTTGACGTTTAAATTAAATCGCTATCGGCAAGAGAGAGAGAGAGAGAGAGAGAGAAAGAGAGAGAGCAGCCTCTCTTTCTCTCTCGCGAGAAACCTCGCGCGTCGGTCACGCGATACACTCCTCCTCCTCCTCCTCCTCTCGGCGTGTCCGACTACAAAGTGGCCTGCGGCAGATAAGCTCAAGACGACGACGACGACGACGACGCTGTGGGGTAAAAATCGCGAGCGTCTAGTTTAGTGTAGTGCCGCGCTCTCCGGTTTATGTCGGGCGCGAGGTGTAGAGAGGGTTGTTGTTGTTGAGGAAGGTGCGACTTTTTTTGAAGGCAAGAGAGAGGTGTGTAAAGTCGGTGATGGGTCGGAGTATAAAGTGGAAAGATAAGAGGGGAAGGAAGGTGCCGGTTTGTGTGTGTGTTGTTCGTTGATATTTGTATTCTTATTGTCGTTTCTATGGTATTTTATGCTGTCTGACATGGATTCTGTGGTACCGTAAAATATTAGATATAGTGTTACTTCATCTCGTGTATTTTATTTAATTTAGATTTAAAAATAATCTTAGGTATAAGAATGATTTTAAACGAAAAATGATCCTTTACGTTGTTCTACGTTTTGTTGTGTACACCAGATCTTACGTAATATACAATTCTTTTCAACAATTCTATTTTTACTAAATCCATGAAAATTCTTCGAACTAATTTATTTATGCCTTTTATTAAATCATAAAATGGAAGAATTAAAAAAGCGAACGCAAGAAGATATCGATGTTCTGAAGTCACATGTAAGTAAGCCTCATAAAAGTAATTATAAGAAAACTTTTTGTAAATATTAATGTATCCACTCTTTAAAAAGTGATGACAGGATGTTATGGAGCATTTAAAATGTTCTTCATTAGAAAATGAATAATATGACATAAATTAATAAAATAATTTATAGGGGCATTTCAATTGACCAATAAAACAATTGTTGAGTTATTTAATACTCAAATTAATTAAAATTTTTTACTTAATAATTTAATTACAAAATAAAGCCTGTTTTTGGTTATTTCCTATACCCTCAAAAAATAGAATTCATTACAATCTGTTATTTAGTATAAATACATATATATGCTTTCTGAAAGAGAACGTTAATAAAAAAAAATCATTCATAAAGTTGAAAATATTTAATGATGATAAATTATATTCTATAAAGAAAATTGAGTGCTCGAAGCGCACAAGTATATGACTAGTTTCTTAATTTAAAAACAATCTCTAATATCATTGGTCGTGATAGTCGGATTCTTTTTGACAACAAACTCAGTTTGAAGTTATACAAAAAAGCTATTACTGAGCTAAATTACAAAACGGTTCGTTGATTTTTACTCCTTCAAACAAACAAACAAACAAACAAAAATAACCAATTAGTCACACGCCCGCTGTATAACGTATACACTTGCGCGGTTGCGCGACACCGTTCCCATATTCTCTCGCGCGTCCAGCAGCGAAAACTCAACGGCGTACGTGAACGCTATATAGCGCGAGAATCGTGGCCTTCGCGCGCTCGATGCACCAGAGAGATTACGTGGCCGACGAAAACACATAATGTCCCAAAGGCCCGTCGTACATTTCCAGAACGAGTCGTCGTCACGTTCGTGCTACGATGATGATGGTGATGGCGTCTTCGTGGTTAGGACACGACGAGAGCAAGAGGAAGGTCTAGGTCTTGCTTCGTGGAGATGGTGCGAGAAAAATTGCGGTCGCGAGTGAGCGTGGTTGCTTGTTACAGGTTTTCCATGGAGTTCCGTTGCTGTAGTGTGATTGTTCTTGATGTTTCACTGTAGCAGGTTGTCGTTTTGATGATCAAAGTACGGGTGGGATAGGAATTGTGAAAATTTAAGTTTGAAAATTGATATAATCAAAGAGTTTTTTTCAAATGACGCGAATATCATTAAGTACGCGGAAAATATAAAACAGTAAAATCAACTGTATTAGAGAAGTAATAATTCAATTTTTCCTAAAAAGGGAAACTCTACTTTTAAAAAAATGGAGATTCTACATTTCAAAATAGAAATTATACTTTTCAAGAATGGAAATTCTACTTTTTACGGATAAAAATTCTACATTTCAAAATGCAAATTCTACCGATATTTTTGAAAGTAAAACTAACTTGCTACTTTAGAGTCAAAACAACTGTCGGAAATGTAGAATTTACTGATTATTTTTGTCCGTATATCGATCGTAGTAACCTCGAGTATCTCACAACACATGTTTTCCTTTTACACACTAAATTTTTACATTTAACAACGCATTACAATAAACATACCAGAAAGAAACATTGTAGCCAATGGCATTTTCAAAAAGCCTTCCCCACATTACACCGATAATCACAGTCCTCTCAACACAACAGGCACATATATGCAGGCGCACTCGCTCATGCTTACATATCTCGCTGCTCTCAGATCGCAGATCATATTTATCGGCTCGGTGTGCGCGTTAGATAAGACCGGCAATTAATACTCTTCTCTCTCTCTTTCATTCTCATTCCACCCCCTCAGGCTTATCTCTCGCTCTCTCGGA
Organism: Torymus texanus; assembly: GCA_036873485.1. Lineage (NCBI taxonomy): Eukaryota > Metazoa > Arthropoda > Insecta > Hymenoptera > Torymidae > Torymus > Torymus texanus. The sequence goes on from JAYJLV010040752.1 coordinate 29,743, forward strand.
TGGCACCTGTGCGGATTTACAACGGATCCGGTTAACGACGACGCGTGCAACTCGGATTACCCCAGGCGCAGATCTGCCGCCGCTGCCGTGTAACCTTGAGGAGGAACGGCTCTAACCGCGCCCATAGACTGGACCGTCCCCCCTAGTAGATATCATCACGAGCTGTGGTTATATGCATTAAGCTTCTGGCATGAGGTAGAGGTGGATTCGGATTGTTTTGAGGGAGGTGCTGATTGAATGGTTGTTTAGCTGCTGGAGTGTGCGAGGAGGAAGTGCTGGTCAAGAGATGTGCGATAGGTGTGATTGTTGATGACGGGGATGTGTGAGGTTAATAAGGTAGAGGTATTATAGCTTTGTAGTAAAAACGCTGGGAGGTTTAGAGTGATTGGTGATGGACAGAAGGTTTCAATAAACTTGGAGGTAGCTCTTTTCAGCATAAACGTGGAATAAATTTATCCGGTAAATATTATGAGCGTTTCATTCATTAAATTCATTAAATTAATTAATTCATTAAATTAATTCATTAAGTTTGTTTGGATTTCCTATTAATATTAATGATATCAAATTTCTCTATAGACATATAGACATTTGATCAAAAACAAGTTTACGAAAGATATACTTCGAAACCTAACTACTTACTGTCACCCGTCTCTACATATTTCGTGCTAAAATCAATTGAACCTCCGCTAATCCGTTTCATAAGACGCTCACGTACAAAGCTAATCTAAATCCTCTTCGCGTAATAAATCGTAAAAGTCGCGAGATATATACACGCGCCGGCAGCTAATTCTATTAAAAGATGAAAAAGCCGCCTCCGTATAACTCCGCGCTAACTCAATACACATAAACACGAGCGCGTGCGCACATCTCTCTCTCTCTCTCTCTCTTGCGATTGAGATAGCGCGTACAGGAAGTCGTCCCGTCCTCGATTTATGGGGCGAGTAGTAACCACGCGCACGCCGGCGCGTGTGTGGGTCGCCTCTACACTTCGATCTATCGAGAGAGAGAGAGAGAGAGAGGAACGGTAGCTCTATACTAACGATTCCGTCTGGCCGGTACCCCGACTTGTATATATATATTCTACTACGATTAATCGATTTATTCGATCGCCAGAGAGAAAGAGAGAGAAAGAGAGATCTGAGAAAGCGACAACGCGCCACCTGCACTGTAGAGAGACAGACACGCGTGGGTGTACTACGCGCGGAAAGTGGAAACGCGCGCTTCTCTCCTTTGTCGTCGTCGTTGACGTGTATATATATATAGTTACGCGTAGGCGGTGATGGTAGTGGTGGTAGAGATGCAGGTTGCGATGAGCGTGCACAGGTCGTCTTACCTCAAAAGTTCCGACACACGCGTGTCGTCCTCCCTATTTCCGGATAATGTTGCACGCGCACATGCGCGGCTTTCAAGCGTATTTAAGCGGACAGGATGAAAAACGGAGAGGATAATTTGCGACGATGCGCGAGTAAGGCGTGCATTATCGCGTGAGCGCATGCGCGAAAAATATATACCTGTTTAAGAGAGTTTTTGAGAGAGGTATATATATATATATATATATATAGGGATAGGAGGGAGATCGCGAGGTAATCGAAACGCGTGTAAATTACGTGTTAGCGAGGAGTGTTGGAGAAGGGAAAAAATGTTCAAAGTGAGCGGAAAATTGCAGGATGTGGGATTCGATTATTTAGAATTTTTGCTGGTTATGGAGAAGGCGAGGATAAAAGTTAAGGGTAAATTAATGTGATTAGGTTTTTGAATGGGCATTATTCTATTACCTGTGAAAAGGAAATGGAAAGTAAGGATCGAGGTAATTAATGGTAGTGTTACGAGTGAACATTTATATATTTGTACGACATTCAAACGATTTCTTAAAAGTCGAAAATAATCGCGTTCTTATATATACCCAACAGCAACTACTATTTACACCTCGACAGCATCGACACTATAACAACACCTCGCATTTGTTCTACACATACTTCAACAACGTATTTTTCTGTATCTCACAAGAGTGAGCGTGTGCATACCCGGAGCACTCACGACGCTTCTCCGAAGGCGTGATGGCTATTGACGCGACACGTATACATATGTAGAGCTTGCGGAATTAAATATTCCATCGGATATACACGACGTGGTATGCGGCCCACCACCACGACTTAATGTTGGTTCTGTGTGGTGTGATATCTGTGGCATGAACAGTGCGGATGAGTTATGGTTGCGGAGGTAAAAATAAATGGTTCAAAAGTGTGCGAGGCATTGTTTTTTCGTTGTCATAAATTTTAAATTTAACTGAGGTGGATTTAATTTTGCATTTTGGTTATGTTGAAATAGTAGTTTTTTTTTTTTAAATATAGAGGTAGTGGGAAGTATGAGAAAATAATAAAATTAAGTTTTAATAATGTTGAAGAAATTTTAGATGTACGATTCGTTGATGCAGAAATCATTATTTAATATTTTACTATGTGAATTGTTCTGTAAGGAAAGAATTTTAGTGTAAAAAGTACCGTGGCAGCTTGGTGGTGTCTAGAATAATTAAAGTGATTAAATAAAAATTATAGTAAAAATTTCAGTGATATCCCCATAATTTTTACCGAACCGTCATAATAAGTTTATTTAACTGCTTTAATTGGTCTAGATTTACCAATTGTGTTCATTCAAAACATGTTTAATATGTAAAAAAAACTTACAAAACCGATAAATATAAAAAAATGTATTTTATTTTTATTTTAGATTAATTTACGGGTAAAAAGTCCTTACAAGGACTTTAGTACATAATTAAAAGAACAAAATATAAAATATAATAGCACTAATTGCTTAACAATATTTTGTAAATTAAAAATAGATACAATATCAGCTATATTAATTCTCAATGAATTCCAATTTCTACGCAATCCAAAAGTAGGATTATTACGTTCATAATTATCCGAATCGACACAACGCTTATTACAAAACAACAAACAAACAGACCTATTGAAACACGTAACCAACTTCTTAAACACACATCCAACCACACTATGATCTCCATCACAAAAGGCACAAATCACCGGCAATTATCCGCTCATAAGCCACTCGTCCATCCGTACACAAAAGCTCTCGTCTACCACGTAAATCCTCGCTCTCGCGCGGACACATCCTACAAATTCTATCCTTCCAACTCCCTATTATATACATACATACCTATATATACACTTTCACGGTCTCTCGAGCGTCCCGTACAGTCACGAATTATAAATCGGGCCGAGCGATGATCGCGCGCGCAGGAAACGGGGCCAGTCGAGGATATCCACGCGGGCGCGCGCCGCAGTCGCCGTCTTTTAATGGGGAAGACAATCGCGAGCGAACGCGCGAGGCTGTCACGGGACGTTGCGCCTGAGGCGCGTGAGCACAAGGTATATATATACACACACTGGGCGTGTGGCTTCTCGGCGATTAACCTTTGGTAAGCGCCGCCAAAGAAGCAATGGCTATATATACGCGTACGTGTGTCTATATATTGGTGGGTGTATTTGACGAACTGCGAAATGGGATTGTGGGTTTCAGCGGTTTTTGGTAGCACTGGGTTTTTGTTATTTAGGTTGAGTATTCAGTAACAGGTTGTTGGGTATGTAGGTATTTTTCGTACCAAATATATTTTAATACTTAATACAGATTTGAATTTTTACCTAACTAGGGTGACTTCGCCAGTAAATGAATGAATAAGGAAATTATAACTTTTGTTATTTAATTAAGTGGTTGAAAAATGGATTAAAAGTAAAACCCGTTTGAAATTTATATTCTAAAATGTTCAAACTTTACGTCCGTGAGCAAATTTTGATAAAGAATCAAAGTAAAAATTTTATTCAATAAAAATCTTTAAATATCTCCTAAAAACTAGTAAAAGAACACCGCAATCTTTAGTATTTAAATATACGTTTCACCAGTGAATGAATACGTTTCCAGTGAATAAACACTTAATAGCGGCGATTTTATAATTTTATTCTTAACAAGAGAATTTCTTTTATGCAGAATCTTTATATAAAATGAAATAAAAATGTTCAAGGATTCGAAAATTATCGTCATGTTAGATTAACAATACATAAAAAGCTTGATATTTTCATATATTTAAAGAAAATGTTCGTTAGCTGGTGACTCTTCAGATACTGGTGCAGTCACCCTAGTTAGATTCCAATGGGCATCACACGTAATATTTGATCAAAAATTTCTGTATATGATTCTAACTTGAGTCTTCTCATTGATTTTTAAAAAATACGATTATTTGATAATTTTTATAAAGAAAAGAACTAAATTTTCTCATACAATTGTTTATTATTTATTATTATTATTTTCAAATACTATAGATCAAAACTTTAATCTAAAACATGGAAAAAATGCCGACCAATCAAATTATCCATAATTAAATGCTTGAATTTAATTGCTGATCATCTTTTTGTGAGTGGATATAATAGAAGAAATGATTAGCAGAATTCGACTCTTAAAAATATTTAATTACCGATAGTTAGCAGAGCAGTGAGTTATAAACTATAAGTAATAATAGTAATAACGTACGTAAGTCTATTTTATTCAATTCTTATATATTTTTAACCCAAACTATTCACATTTAAATCCAACGTCAACTCAACGTACAATCGTTCTTCATTTTAACAAATAAATCTAAAAAAAAAAACAATTCAATAACCCAGTCCACTCGAGCCACGATAATTCACTCTACTTCACAAGTACCTCATAAACCTCTATATATTTATTCCAAAGCTCAGAAACAGCTATTCTCACCTACTCGCACCCCAAGACACAGCCACCAGCGTGAAAGGTCAACCTGAAAACTGACCTCTCTCTCTCTCTCTCCTCTCGGTTCTAAACCAAGATCGTCGCCGGCGGCGCACAAAGCGGAAGGTGCGCGCTCAAGAGAGAGAGAGAGAGAGAGAGAGAGAGAGAGAACTGCACCTCTCTAACTAGCCACGACGCGACGGCACACCTATACATATATATATATATATATATATATATATATGCGAAGCAAGAGAGGATGTCCGCCGTCGCTACCGCTTCGCTGCATATTCAGCGAGCCGCGATAAGTGTCGCTAGGGTCACGTGCGCGCGCCCTGGGCCCGACGACGCGTTAAAGTGTACAAGTATCGTTTAGTATATATATATATATACATATGGCGGGGACGATTCTTTTTCTTGCTGTTCTGCTTTTATTCGTCATGGCTTGGTGGTGGTACTGAGTGGTGAGTTGGTGTTGATGGAGGTTGTAAAGAACTGCATTTCCTTCGTTTTTAAGGTGTTACACGTAGATTTTTTAAACTGGAGATCCTGTTGAAATAACTTGCAATTTAATATGTATATAAAAGCTTGTTTTTAATTGATCTACTGTGTATAGCAATAGTTCTAGCAAACAGGATCATTTATATACTTCACAGAATTCCATGTATTTCCTACATTATTTGAATTATTACCGATTTTCCTCGATTTTAATTGACTCGATACAACATCCTGTCATAACACTCGACAATATTACCGCCACCACTCGTGGTACTTCCAACCCGATGAAATATTCACTAACTGCGTTCAACCGCCACTTGATAAACTCACTTTAATCAGCGCTATCGCTCTATTAACATAAATACCCTCCTCTAATAACCTTACCGACAATCAATTTCCACTCCCCCCTCTTCTCTCTCGCGGCAATGATCATAACCAACAACACTACTCGGCGTACCGCAAGGCCGCCGATAAACAACGAAATGCAATCATCTTTCTCTCTCGCTCTCTCTCTTTCTTTCTTTCTTTCTCTATATACACCTATCTATCCCTCGCTGTGTCGTCGGGGTGGTCTCGACATGTCGCGGTGACATAGGGGGAAAGGAGGACTTATTTTCTTGCTCATATCCGCGGCATCATAACCGCACGCTGACAAATGGCCCCGACAGATTAGAACTAGGCGCACGTATATGCATGTGTGTGTGTGTGTGTATTCGAGAGCTCGTCGCGTGGGTGAGCGCATGTCTATCTGCATTGCCTTCTACGATTCTGCACTGGCCGTTGCGATGCGTCGTTTTAGTTTTAAGATGATGGAGAGAGGGAGAGGAAAGTGAGTTAGGTCGTATAAGGAGAAAGGAACGGTTTATGCTGGGATTTATGATGCTAATTGTTTGATTTTTTTTTAAATAAATATCACCGTTCTGGTAAATTGGATTGAAATTCTAAACCGTTTATGGATCATCAATAAAATTTTAACCGCTTATACTCTTTTCATTTACTTTAATTATTGACGAAAATTTGCTGAAACTTTTATAGGAGCTTAATATTGGTTAATCATATTTATTTATCCATATTAAATTTCTATAATAAAAACTAATTTGTTAATAAAACAGTGTCACAAGATCATTTTCCTAGGTACCGGTGTTTTTTCGTCTATTATATGACATAAAGTACAAGAAAAAATTCATTACAGAAATGTGCCACAAATTTTTTTTTTTTTATATTTACCACCTACTCAAGGAACACATTTCCTAGAATTGCACATACATAATATACGATCAAATTCTATTCCGACTTTAACATCAACATCCCTATATTTTCAATTACATATAGTACCGCTAAAAACCACTCGATCGCCCGCTTAGAGACAACGACGACGACGAAGAAGAAGAAGACAATCCAGGACTCGCGCGCGTGCGCGCCGTCGGTGCCTTTCATGAAACTGGATCTCCTTCTCTCTCTCTCTCTCTGTCTCGCGGCAGTTCTGCTACCCACCCTCCCACGGCCTGCGAGATAACAGGGCAATAATTCAACAAGCTCACGATACCGCGGCTGCAACCATGCCGCGAGATTAGTCACGGATATATCCCCAATGCGATCGAGCGGCCGGTGCAGCGCACGAAATGTACGGTTGATTTCTTTGAGAGAAAGAACGATGAAGAAGTTGGGGTTGCGTGTCGCTTGGTGGTTCATTGGGAGGTAAGTGAGGGATAGGTGTGGATGAGTTTGTAGGAGGTAGGGATGGATTAGTAGAAATTTTTAGGGAATGTGTTACGGTAATATTTAAGTAATTATGTAAATAAAGTTGAAGGTGCAATAATATTCGTTGCACTTATAATGTATTTTATTTAACATCATATAAGTGCTGATACTGGAGCATAGAATAGCACGAGAAATTATATATATATGGTATATACTTGTTAAACTATCAAGTTTAATAAACAAGTAAGAACCGAGGAAGAAAAAAGCGGACCACCCCATATACTTGCCAACGCAATAAACCGTTAATACCAAGCAGAAACCACATGCTCTCAGCGTGACCAGCAGCTGGATTCACTGTACATACATACATCGACGAGCGCGTGACGCGAATCTCGACTCTTTTACGTGCGTTTTTCTCGTTTACGCTCTTCAAGGGCGGACTAATTAGCCCACCGCCGCCATCGTACGAATGTGAGCCTGGTATTACGCGGCACTTTATTACAGGGGGGTGGTATTAAGAACGACGCAATTTTCCAGTCGTAAAGTTGAATTTTAAAAGCTGGAAATTCCATACTCGCGCGTACCAATTAGCATTGCGGCTTCGTTAAAGTTACCAAGAAGATGCAGTCCGCGTTAAATAGCGCGTATCGAGTCGTTTGGGAAGCGAGTCGTTTGTATATACACGCGTTTAATTTCGTATCGGTTATATGGCACTCGAGTAAGTAAAGTGCGGGATTTAGCGTAGAATTCTGAATGCGTTTTTTTGCGGAAATCAGAAGTATATATTCACAGTTCTATCGGTTCTGTCGTTTTATGATTTTATCTGTGGATATGTTTGTTCATGTGTGGGGTAAGTTTGTAGAAGCGTTGTTAATTACGCTTGTCTTCATAACATCGTGCTACCAAGTCTCACTTACAACGTAAAAACCATGTCCCCACCGCGCGTTCTTACCAACATCTACCAACCCAAACATCGTCAATTAATCAACAATAAATCCCGGGCGCTTTCCCAACCACTTTGTTCACATCATTTCGTATCGACAATTTCGCAAACCAGAAATCTATCGTCACTATATAATACCCACCACACTATACATACACTATACGCGTAGTCAACCTGCCGCATAAACTGTTCCTCCCGCTTTTTCCACACTCTCTCACCACCCGCTGCTGCTGTAGCAGTAGTGAAACCATTATCGCATCGGCGCGTATATATATAAGAGCGGCGAAAAAAAGGTACGCGCGGCATATATATATATATATATATATATAAATCAAGCGTACCGCGCGGCGATTAACCCGCACCAAAGGAATCTTTTTGCTCTGATGTCGGTTGCTACTACGCGCCGATATATATCGGACTACTACTAGTCGTTGTCGTCGGCGTCGTCGACGTTGTCTGTGTACGATTACGCAAACAGGATTATATCGGCCAGCGCGAAATGCTCATTAACCGGTTTCTGTACCGTATAGCTACGGTGGCCAGGTGTACTTATGATGCATCGCTCGTGATAACGGAAATTCTCTAAAACGCCGAGGGTTTGTGTGTATATGAGCTACGTCGCAGGGGAGAATTGGCTTCCGTGTTGTTATATTTATGAAAACACGATGGCAAGTCTTTCTTTCAGCGACGGCCATGAGGGAATTAGTAGCACAAGCCTCGTTAAAGAGTCGCGGATAAACAATGTATATGAGTACAGGTTTGTCTGTATACGGTTTACGCAAGATGTGACTTTCTCTCAATGGTAGATATGTACGTACCGGGTTAATTATTATTGACGTTATGTTCTTTTTTTTTATCTTTGAATTAAAAAATATGCAATTTGTACATCGATGGAATCTGAGAATACATATATATACATACGATAATGCAATTTGCATGAATATTCCCATTTCGCGGGCGAAAATTTACGCGACGATTATAAAGAAGCTTCGATAAAGCATCGATATACACGCCACGTGGGGGCACCATGAGTAACAACCACCACTATACACTACCACCTCCGCTTGTGTGTATATGCACCTGCAAATAAATCGCGGCCAATAACTTTTTGCTACCTACGTACTCGCTGCTACTGTTCTTTTTTTTCGTCATCGCGCATACACACACACAGACATGTATACATCTACGAAAAAAAGAGCTACGGCTTTAATGTACTTCGCGCAGGTAAGAAGCTTATTTATGGAAAGAAGAGCAAAAAAAGAAACAAACACACGCGCGCGCGAACGGAATGCACTCGAGGGTGAGCGAGAAATAAAGTCGTATAACTTAAATAACGTTTATTCGCCCGCGCGTCGCTCTCTTTCTGTCCGTCTCTCGTATTGCTCTCGGCTGTGTGTAATCGTAAGCGAAGGGAGAAAGAGAGAGAAAGATAGTGTAGCGAATATGTACATATATACGAGAATCGCAAATTAGCTCGCGCGCGCCCGCGTATAGTCGTTCTTGAACTGTCGATGGGAGAGAGCATTATATACCTCCTTCGTGAACGCACGCACGCATGCGCACGCAACATTGCGCACGGGCTTGGTTTCGTTGTAATGGATGGGCCGCTGTGGCTTTCGCCGACGATGAAATGTTGGAATTAAGACAAATGGGTTAGTTTTTTTTTCAAAGTATTTATATATATAAAGAATTGAATATCGATGGTTGTTGAAGATTATATAAGTATTAAAATTAACACTTTGTTCAATTTAATATTATAATCATCATAGTAAAGAGTCGGTTTGCTACGTATGAATCTCGGTATGAATCGAGCTTTTTTTTTTTAAATTTTCATTTATAAAAATATATTTTACAAATTAAGCACTTGAATCGTATTTTTTTGAATTTCACATAACCGTACCTTCCGACAATAAAATCAACCACTAATTCTCACCAACCGAACGAAATAAAATATCACATTCGGTAGCCGCACACGCATATAATAAATTCGTAGCCTTTTACTACCGAAACACACACACACACATATATATATATATATATATACGTTACCCTTAAATCGTCGTGTATCGACGAATGTTACTCCCACCGTTTTGCCCAAAAAATACGGTCCCGCATTCGCAAATTAATGTCGCGCGGGCTTCAATTAGCATATAAGAAGCTTAATTAGGCCTTATTTCCTCTTAACCTATACCCACAGTGCACTTCTTCTTCTTCTTCTTCTTCTTCTTCCTCTATGGTCGTGTTGCCATACTTGAGCTTATTTCATTACGCAAAGCGACGCACGCTCGTGTAATTGCGAACTAACCCCCATAGGTCTCTCTGTCTCTTTCTCTCTCTTTCGGCGTATGGCTTATCAGTGCCAGTGCAAATTATAGAAGCAATAAGCGCCATATCGATGCGCATACGCACTTGCGCTCTTTCTCTCTCTCTCCCTATACTCGATGCATATTCAACAGACCCCCTGGGTCTCGTATACTCATGCATGTATGTGTGTGTATCTCTATACGCTATGCGTGCGCTCGCGCGCGACAACAATCAGTGAAACAAACCCACTTATGATCAACAAGGGTGTACGTCACGTGGTGGTGGTGGCGGTCGCAGTCACCGCGCCGCGAGCGGACAACTTGTCCGTTGCATATTCATGAGATACACCACTGCGCACGCAAGAGAGAGAGAGAAAGAGAGAAAGAACCTTCCTTCCTTCCTTCCTATATCTATATGTAAGTGTGGTGGAGGAGGATATATCGCGACCGCGGTATGCACGCGCGCGCACACGTGTCCATACGGATCGGGTGTTGCAAGAATGAGAGGTGCGGACGGCCCGAGCTGATATTGCTTTGCAGCTTTTTTTTTTGCTCTCAAGGAAGGAGAGTGAGTTTGATTTGTCGTCGGCCTATTGGCGTTTGTACTTTCTTTTATATAGATGTTGGAACGTAGAAAAATTCGTTTTTTTTTTACTTTTGTACAAGCTTGATAAAGAATATAAAGTTTATCTTTTGCGCATCTTTTAGATGCGACCAGCTTGATTATAAACATATGCTGGCCTTGCTCTATATCCAATATCATCGACTATAGTCTTTTACCGCGAGAACGCAACTATTTTCGAAAAAAAAGTGAATCTGAAAAAAATTGAAAATAAAGTATTATACACCTAGTTAACAATCGATAAAAAGCGCACGTGCTATAGCAATAACGTGTTGTAATTTCCTATATTCCCACATAAAACCTCGTATATAGACGCGAGATAACGAAAAAATAAGTAAAATTCTTGTGTTATTATTTCACCTGAAACTTTTTCCTCGCCGTCAGCATCACCTACACAACATAATTACGGTCTCTAATATACCTCCCTATATATACGATCCAACTACGCGATATACATATCCCCTTGATATAACCCAAACCTCGAGGCGCCGCGATTTCTTCATATATACAAACCGCGCCGCTGGCTCTCGCTCGTTCGCTATACACTCGATTGATCGATAGATCGGCGACCTCTATAGTGTGTATATATATATTGTATATATATATGTGTGTGTATGTCGCTGATGAACGGATAACGGGCTGCTTATATTCCGAGCATTTGTTTCCACTTATCATCTCGCCTCCTCCTCCTTCTAACTTCCTACGCCCCATAAATCCTCATCAGTGAGTCTCCGCAATAACGCGGAATAAGAGATCGGCGTTCGATCAACGTCGTTCTCGAGATCTCTATATTCCAGAAGGGGAGAGTGTGTGCGGTTTCTTCGCGAAATCGTTGAACTATCGATCGTTGAGATCGATCCATGCGAGTGACAATGGGGGAGACGACGACGACGACGACGACGCTATTAAAGTGTCGAAGGGGGGAGTCGAAAGTCATGCGCTTTCGCGTTGACGGTAATCGATTTCCTAATGTCGTTGGTGAGAGAGTTACCGGCACGCGCGGTATATTGCGCAAATTTCGGCTGAGATCTGGTGTTGCAGGGTCTGTGATGGTGAATGGTGCTGGAGAAAATGTCATGCTGGGTAGTGGGAAAGTTGATGATTGTAAAAATTAACAGTTTCTAGTTATAATGTATATATGTGGTGCGAAAAAGGGATTGATAATTTGGATAGGATCGGTAAAAGTTAATAACGTTATAGTAAAACGGAGTAATGTGTGAAATAAATAAGAACTTTGAAGAAAGGTAAGAGAAAACGATATCTAAAAGTCAAGTAAGAATTGAAGAAATAACAAACTCTTGTAAAGTACAAATACTGCACCATAACTTAGAAATACATTACCGACACCTAAATTTAAACATTTTCACAAGACACCTTCAATTACATTCAAAACCCAAACAAAAAATTAGCTTCAAAAGCGCGCACCGCCATAAATCCCTTATCCCCTCATCGACTTTGTTTTTCCGCATGCTCTCATGTCCCGGGTATCCGTTTTCTCGCTCGTCCCAACGCACGCACGCACGCACGCACGCGATCCCAATACGATTTGACGATAATACCGAGTGATAGATAGCCAGGCGAAAAAATCTCTCGGCGTCATATGACGTCGTAAACGTCGCGTCGAATCTCGGTGCACAGCCGACACTTTTTATCGTCGTCGTCGTCGTCGTCGTCGTGCTCCTTCTCCTATACAGGCAAAAATCGTTAAAAATACAGCACGGCTACGTTATACCCGCGCGTAGTGCGCATGCAAAGTAACTGTCCTTCTCTCGTGCCGATGTCTTATATGACTATCGTTGAATTGCGATCGTAAATTTTGCGGTGTTTATTGCAGTCGTAAATCTGCCGCCGATTCTTTTTCCTATAAAAATCGTTAAAACAGGAGAAAATTGAATTGACTGAGTCCGCGCGACAACGAACGATCAAGTGGATTTTTTTTTTGTTCGATATAGGCAGCTCCTGGAAGTAGACAATGCGAATGTAATTTAAGGTACAGACAAGTGGTTAATACCTAATATAATTGATTCGTATAAAAATACTAAATACAGGTTTCCGTAGTGTCGAGACTGCGCAGACTTTACAAAGTTTATAAAGCCCTTTGTATACACTTACAGCCGTAAAATTAATAGATGCCATGTTCTTTCTTTATTTAATAATAAAATAATATCACGTAGTTTTATCCAGTAGCTCTGTTCAACCTTCAATATACAAATAGACAAACATACATAAACCTTAAAAATGCTATTCCATCCATCTAAAAATAACCCTCCAATCAAACCACCCAGCATCACCTTATACGCACATCCTTTTTTCTTTGCTTCTCCCTCTTTACAAAATAAAAAAGAAAAAACAAAATCATCCACCTTATGGTCGCTTCTACGATTAACCGCACCAACAACACGCGGCACCGTATTTAGCACTCTCAGCGTCAAAGATCATCGCGTTCTAAGCGCATACATCACCATCAGTCTCCTTTTCTCGTATACCCCCCTTCCATCTCTGCATACCTTACGCTGACGCACTTAGCGTTCGCGTATATAGTACGCGCGGCGATCGTGTCTCGTGGCGTGCACGCGCGGGAGATTGATTTATCACGCGCCACGAGACAGATTGCTGGCGCTCGTCGACTTGTCCGTATATATACGTATAGTGCAGCCTAGACTACGAGTGTGTGTATATATATATAAGCGTATAGATTAGACGAGGGAGGGAGAGATAGTAAGCTCTTATCGGTGCTAGAGAGAGAAAGAGAGAGAGAGGGGAGGGGATAGTGTAACGGAGTGCAAGAGTACGTGGACACCTTGGCTGCTGTTGCTGCAGCTTGCTGTCCGGTCCGCAGGCGATAAAGGAGGCTGCCTGCCTGTCACGGTCATCGCGTGGAGAGATCGTCGCGAGCGTGCTTGTTACGTAACTGCAGAGGAGGTAAGGTGGTCGCGCTTCGTTTGTGATTTGGATTTTTTACATGGACAATGTGAGGAGATGGGTGGATGTATAGACGAGGTTTCTTGAAGGGTATAACGGGATAGTTGAGAAACGTTTGGCAAGTGGGGTGAATGAAACTTGATGGATTGTAGGTTAGGAGTATTAAGTATGGATAATGTTTAAATTTTTATAGGTAATTGTATAAATTATTTTAAATAACATTCTGTAGTGGATTGATATACATGTTCAAACTGATGAAATAATTACCTAAGCTATAAATTCAAATTCTTACCAACAATTCCAGCACACACGGGAGCAACTTCATTTCCACATCTTCTTGCTTTACCAGTACCATCCTTCGAACAATATTTCAAACCTGTAACTTGCATACCTACACGCGACCTACCAGCCAAAAGAATCCTTACGATATATATACAAGCAAACGTGCGTGGTTACAGTACTACACCCGCGACTTTCTCCCTCTTCTACGCGAGAGATAACGAGCCGATAACTCGCTCTCCACTATATATATATATATATATATATACACACACACACACACACATACATATATGCGCGCGCGCTCAAGGTCGCGAGGATAAACTCTTTTGCTAGGGCGCAATGCGCATGTGCGCATACCGCACGGCTCCGTCGAGGCGGGCGAATGTACGTAAGAGGGGGATCATTAGGGTGATTAATGCTGATGGGGGAGTTAGATAGCCCCGCGGGGCCTTGATTTATCGATGTCACCCGGGCGCAGCGACGGGTCAGCGTTGAGAGATAAATGGTAAATGGCGCCCTGGACGAGAGAAAGAGAAAGAGAGAGAGAGAGCAAGAGCGCGGAGTGATTATGCGAGAAGTCGGATAAAGAAGGTGATTCTTAGGTGCGAGGTGTGTATATAGGGAATCTGAGAAATATGGAAGGTGATAAGGAGGGTGTGGAGAAGTATCGGATGTAGGAGCTACTGGTGAGAGTTGTACATTAAGGAGGTTATTGCGTCTATGGTTAAGTGAAAATGCGGTTTATCAAGAGAAAAGGATGATTAACCGGTACTATTAACCATTTTTTTAGTGTTTCTTGATATTCAGATCAATTAACCAGCGTTTTAATTACTGCTTTTATTTTTAACGTAACATCTCAAATGATCCAATGATAAACCATAAGGTGAATGTAAATAACTACTCATCAATTCCTACATGTTTACAATGATATGTATTCAAGAAAAAAAGAAAGCTCAGCTACGCCGATGAGACAATTGCTGTTGGCGCGCACGGAGGAATGCATCTGCGGCATAAATCACAAGCGACGTTCGCATCGATACTTTATGAATTGCCCCGAAATTTTTGCTCTCCGCGATAAATCCACGTGCACTTGTCATGCTGGTAGGGATGACTTTCGCTTTTTAATCGGCCATCGGTATGCGATATTCCGAATAGTTCAGAGAAAACGATCGTTAAAATGCTTGATGAAACAATATACGTGCGACAATATAAATTTCAGTGTCTCATGGTTATGTATATATGTATGTACACGTACTATAAAAGTTGTCGAGTTAAGGTAAACCTTATTGGCTTATCACGTTGGGTATATGTATGAGGAGAACGGGGCACTTGTCACTGTTTTAGCGAATGGATTGTATTTTGTTGGACGACAAAATTAAAGAACCGCACATCTGAATTGGCATACAACGAATAGGATAATTCAATTTGGAAACTTCACGACGATGATCGATATCTGAATTAATTGTTTTATGGAATTATATAGTCACTCTAACTATACAAAAAATACTATGTGATTATAATCAAAGCAAAGAACAACTTGTTCAAACAACTTGTACAAAACTAAGTGAGCTACCTAACCATCACCATAACAACGCTAACACTATCGTAGTTTAAAATCCATTGTTTGAATCGCCAGCACGATCCTATATATATATACAGTCCTTCAATTCACAGATATCGCAGAGAGAGAGAGAGAAAGAGAGAGAGAGAGAGAGAGAGACTATACCGCACGGGCTAGGCCAGCTCGTCCGAGGTTTATGACCAAGTAATTGAACACCACTGCCTCTCTCTTTCTCTTTCGCCGCTGATTTAAACCTTCATAATGCGCAGACCGCAGGTATTCCCATCCACAGGACTACAGCGGCGGCCCATTGAGGCGCGAGAGAAGCGACTTTTTCCGGCAGCGACGCTAATTGCTCGTTTGCCTCGTGAGGATGCGCTGCTGGTTAGTGGAAGGATGAGTAAGGGATTAACGAGTTACTGGGATATGTTGTTTGCAGATTGCATTGATAAGCTGGTTGCATGTTTAGAGAACTGATGGAAAAAGTATATGCTATAAGAAACATACATATATATATACACCATTTTAAACATATAGAAAGATATATGAATTAAAAGAAAAAGTACGAGAAGTTGATCGTTAAACGACAAGGAGGTATTCAATACCCCACTGGCTTACCGTTACAAAAGCTATATATATACACATATACATACATGTAAAGATCTCGTATATATACATACACGAAATTTCAACGCCCTTTCGATCGGCCATTTACAAATGCAAATCCCCTCGGCAGCGACGCGGCGTCGAGATCGCTGTCGCGGCAATTGGACGCCGCCGTTACTTACACTTTGCACGAGCGAGCGTATAGGTCAAGCACACAGGTATATATACATATATCTGTACACACTTTTCAACTACTTATATACGATCGAATTAAACGCCGTATGCGCGTGGCGCGATGTTGTTTATTTGTTCTCTCGAATAGATAATCCAGAGGCGATACGCGCGTGTGCCGAGCGAAATGTGGGTGGAGTATTGCTGGCAAGCAAGTCACGTATGATTAAGCGATGTTATCCGTGCTTTTCTTATGGCTCCACGCGCACCTGTATCGTTGGTTTATTCTAACGCCCACGCGAGTTGTGTAGTTTATATATATATGTGCTTTTACAGTCGCTAAGACCTGTCGCTTTTGAGAAAAGAAGGAGGTAAATGACGATTGTTAGTGATTATCGCTGATTTGTTTACAGCTTAATAGGCAGCTGTAGTATGGATGGAAAGGAACGTTTTAATTTGAATTTTTAATTAGACACAGATAAGCATGTTCATTGTAAACTATGTATAAATGAGTACATGAGAATGAGATTGAAAAGTAGTGTTGCACATTGTGGAGAGACTAGTTTCTAACAGTAGGTATATTACTGATCACTTTCTTGTCCACCTTACTTTTCTTGTATGTATACATAATATATACTTCGGATCTTTATGATTATCTGCTAACCCAAAATTCATCATCTCAGAGCAGATCGTTGTCCAACAATTACCCAATATATACGTCGGTCCATACCAGAGATTCCGCAAGAGGTACGATATTATCGATGAAGTTATCCAACCTGCCAGGGCGATCATGTCACGGGGCAAAATTGAAACTGACCCACTCCCGTCCACCATCTGACAAATTCATCTCCTCTGCGTTCCTTTTTTTCTCTTTTCTCTCTCGTTCTCTGTTCTCTTTCACTGTGATATGTCCTGGCGTACAATCGGCCGTATCATTGCCAACGACGCCGCGTGACGCTCCGATTTCTCATTCCCGCGGGAGAAAGTACGCGGGGAACGCATTCCTCTGTGTGTGTGTGTGTACCACGCTCGCCTATTGTTGACATGTGCCGATTACGCGAGTTGCTTTTTTGTCGGCGTTGTTGTGTGCCGTGGCGAAAGTACTGTCATGCGATGGCGATCGGTTAGGTGGAGGGGAAAGGGAAGCGCGTCATATGAAGTGCAAGGGAAAAAGTGACGGTGTATATATGGTGTAGTGTGATTTTATCCAAGGGAAAGGTGACGGATATTAACCTGCTTTTTCAGGAATATAAAGAGAAACAATGTTTGTATAACTGAAAATGTAAAAGTCTTTAATAGTTTTCAAACATTCAGTAGCAATATAACATCATGTTCCTTATATACAATCGCATAATTTACATTTTTTTTCACCTGTAAACCTACCACCATCACAATACCCCTCATCCTACATATACAACCCACACTATAATATCGCGCATTTCACTACTGTACCATCGCTATACCACCATCGTCGAGAAATCACATACCACCGAGCGCAAAGTCCCCCTTCGATCGCTCTGGAATACAGACGTTTCGCAGTAAAACTCGTCGCGCGGCGCTGCGACCATTGTTCACAAGGTGTAGTAACCATTCGCGGAAACCGCGTGCACGTTTATATACATACAATGATACACGCGCCGCGCGTACCCGCAAGCACGACATTGTGTCGCCGTTTGGCTTTTTTATTCGGCACCGATGGGAGGGGGGGGGATTACGAGATGTGTGTTCGTATTACGAGGTCCCGGAACGCGCAAGGTGCGCGGGTACTGTTATATTCGGTAGAATGCGACGATTGTGCGTGGAAAAATTTGCCCGAGTGTACAGTCGAGTTTTTTGTGTTAAAAATGTGTGGTTCAATGTATCTGTTTAAAAGTGGTTATCGAATGGTCTGGTACTTTTTGTATCCCTTTGATTGCTATGATATTAAATTTATTGTATATAATAGAAACTTCTTTTATATCTATAAGCAATAATAAAGTATACGTTGATTTATAGCCAAGCAGTATTCGATTGGAATTGCGAAAACTTTGTTAACAAACAGAAATTTTGAATAAGATTTTGAAATCCTCGCAATTGCAGAAAGAGCCACCAGAAAGACCTGAACACTTGCAACCAGAACCGAACTGGCGCGCGTATTTAAAATTCGAATAAGCTCTCGCTCGAGCGGTCCTATTTTGGCGCACTGTTGTGTTCCTCCGCAAAAATGGCCACAGCGAGTATATTGCGAGCGCCCACTGCAAAGGGGGAATACACTCTGCGCGCGTGCGCACAAAAGAAGTTCGAAGTGAACGAGTAAGAGAGAGAGAGAGAGAGAGAGAACAGAGCATATAGAGCAAACACGATGCTTGCATTCCTAGGTTAAGTGGATTCCACATGCGAGCGCAGCTGATGCGGCGGTTGGAGAGGAAAGTCCCGTCGAAATTAGAAATTCCTCGCCTTTTTCGATTTGAATTTATAATAAACAGCCGTGGAATTCGCCACAATGGCGGAGAAATGGTTCGCGCGGACTGCTTCGCGAGTAGCAACAGCAGCAGCAGCAGCAGCAGTAGTAGCATGCGCTTTCTAGAATTGTGGACTGCGAAGGTGGAAAATGTTGCTGCTGCTGCTGTTGCTGTTGGGGTTTCTGGAATTCTGTGTAGTAGGAAACGCAAGTAAAAGCTGCGCCTGCGCGAGGTGAATAAGAGCGAAATGCGGTAATGAAGTGAAAAGGTTTCACGAATTTCCAATGTATATATACTTTTCTTTTCTTATAACAAATAATTTATATCGGTCTTCTAATAATTTACCACGAAATACGTTAAAATCACGTTTTCTCTGATATATACAAAAAAAAAAAAAGAAAAAGAAAAGCAAATCACGAAACTATACAAATTTTAAGACGCCATTACGCATCGCCTTTCAGCTCGCTAATGCCGCGCACTTAAACTCGCGCCTCTCGCGAGCAAGGCATACAATTAGCATAATAAAGTGAATCCCAGCCTAACCATGCGCATCCTCACGGCGATGAAGAAGAAGAAGAAAAAAAAACAACTCTAAAGTGCTATAATCGGTGAACGAAAAATCCCCCATAAGGATATTTAACGGTATAATCCCCTCCTTGGATGTGAACGAATACGCATCTTAATGCCTCTTCGTAATGCGCGCAATTGACGCGATACATAAACTTCTTGGCGCGCGTTGGTACAGCGAATCACACTTACGCGGGAGGTGAGGTCACGTGGTGCGTGTGCGGTCCGGTTTTCTCGCATCGAGCGGTAGCGTATAACCTATAACCTTACGCGGCGCTGTGCTATGGCCATTAGCGCAAGTCGTGAATTATTTATGATTTTATAGGAAATAGAGGCGCGGATTGCTATGGGTGAGGTTGTAGTGCGTATTGATGCGGTTGATGGAGGGTAGGAAGAAGAGGTTATGAGATGTGATTTGGACGTGAGATGGATTCATGGTGTCATGAAAACTGTTAGAACTTGTTCTCGAAATTTTAAAATAATCGCAACATAAATTGTTGTAACTTTTATCAGAGTATCAGTCGTTCCAAAATCGCTATCAAATATATTAATTTTTAATAGACAAAATGTTTAGAAGAGTTAGATTACACGAATTTAATGCTGAGAATCCCTCGTCTAATTAAACGAAAAATTTCAGTCGTATTTGATTTATTAACGTGGTTTTGTCAATTAACAAAATTTGCCTTTCACAACCTTTATATTTTAAATCAAAATACTTTATTTATTAAAAACTTTTTTAAATAAAAAAAAGTAGACATTAAAATACTTCTTTTTCATTGAAATATAATTACGATATTTAAATGCAAATTGACTTCCATTCTACTTCCGTAAAAACTAATATCCCTGAGTACCAAACCTAGACACCTACAATCACTCAGAAAACAATTTGCCTATACAACCTGCAACACTTCACCTCACCGGTTGCCCGCCATTCCATTCTTAACCTGTCCAAAGAAAAAAAAAACCTGCACACATCCCGTTGAATAAAAAACAAAACAATGGTCAGGTGAGAAACGTGCACACACACGTGCGCGTTAGGGACGTGTCTGATTAGCGAGGCAATCAATTTGGTACGTGGATCCACTTGGCTGCTGCTTCTGCTGTTGCTGTCCATTCATTGCCTAATGAAACAGCGTGTCGGCGAAGCGCGCGGCTGGCTAGGCATCAAAATTCAAACAAGCACCTCATCATCTCGCGCGCAAGCCGCGAAAGAAAGCGAGAAGAGAAAAGGGAGGACGGTTGATGCCCGTGACGTGTTTTTTTGGAAGGAATTGAGAGAGAAGAAGAGGGAAAGAGAAGAAGAGTCCATTGGATATACAATCTAATTAAAAAGTTTTTGTGCGGTAGAGATGGAAGAAGATGTTGGAAGAGGTTCTAAAGGTGGTAATGGTTTTAGATTGATACGTGAAGAGTGATTAGCTGAGGTTCGAGAACAAAAACGGTAGGGATTCTGATTTCAATTATGTTATGTAGAACTAAATATTGTACGTGAATAAGAAAACATTCTTTATTCCCAAAGGAAATAGAGTGTTTTATTTTACAAGGAAAATAAAATAATTGGTTATCACCAGTACGGAATACTTAAATACGTTGTTTCATATAAGTAGTTCTACTTTTTTAAGCCAAAAAAGTTGTCACAGTTGACTAGGGAATAATAGTTCATTACGTAACGAGGGAATAAAATTAAAGATTCATTTCATGAGTAGATTCACTACTAAAGCGAACGAAGTACATTACTACATACATATTGTATACTTTATTCACAGCTTCACTCTGGCGAATTTGTAGACTTGGAAAGAGTTGCTTTGTGTTTATGATTCAGCTAGTTCTAACTTAATTCATGATAAATTTAAAAAATGTGACAAAATTACTGTGTATTCCTTCATTCATTTTATTCTCACTACTATAGAAAAGAAAGTCAAACGCTACAATGCTCTTGCTTCATTTGGGCAGTAAATCCACCCACGGGTATAATTAACAACTTTTCTTCCTTGTTTCATAATGTACTAAGGGATATTGAAACTAATTATAAATTCGTACATTGAATTTTACCTCGTTTATTATTATCAAAGCCATCCAGTATTTCTATTCGGTAAACAAGTACGGGATACCAATACGAAAGTGTTGATGAGGACATGATTCCGAATAGACGTTGATATTCTCTCAAATAAATCCTAACTCGTAATAAAATTATTTTTTCGTCCACATCAAAAAAATATTTGTTAATTTTAGAATTTCTCTCTCCTACACAGTATAACTTTCAGCTACGACTGTAGCTATATATATGTATATGTCCAGCTTGGCGCATCTTCCCAACGACACTACACACGCTCACCTCTTCTCTCAGCAGCTCTCCGCTTGCGCGCACACGCGCGTGTCTGCTTAGCATTCAACGGACGCAGCAGCAGCAGCACAGAGCCGGCAGCAGCACCATGGAGTTAATTAATTCGACGTAACCGAGAGACCCGTTCGTGTAAATACACACTTACGCACGCGCGGCTGCGCCTAAATTACACGCCCTCGTATAATATACCAAGAGCCCCCGGTGAACGAGAACGCGAGATTTAGGAAAGCATTAAATTAAGACGGAACAAGTGCGCTCGAATAAAAGAGAGAGAGAAAGAGAGAATATACCTATATACGTCGCTGTGGCCTTACAGACTGCCGAAAGGCGTAGTATCCTTTAATTGAGAAAAAGATCCGTGTAAAAGGCACGTATGCGCGTTGGCGTGTTCTCAGGAGATAATTTTCCCTTCCTCTCTCGTTCTCTATGCCGTAGTTCTAACTCGGATCAATAATTTAATATGCAAATGGTTGCGTTCGCGCGCTTGAGAGTATAAAAAAAAGAAAAAGAAACCGTATCTTTCTCTTTCTCTCTCTCCCTCCTGAGGCATGAGAAATGACTTTGAAATTAGTTCACGCCCGCTAAAAGCGCGCGCATTTTAAAATCTAAGCAGCGCGATCTCTGCGTTTTTCGCATCCTTGAGGCACTACAACTCGCTCTCTCACTCTCCCTGCGAGCTCACGATAATGCACCTGCCGAGCTATGCGCCTTTTCCTCCCTCGACTGCGATACGTATAATTTCTCTCTCTCCTCTCTCTCCCTATACTATACACGTGTTTTCACGAACTCGATCGCGGCGATTTCCCGAGCTTGTATATAGCAACTGCTGCTTGCTCTCGCTCGCCCCCTCCGGCCCACTATAATTTACGGCAATGAGCCGTTTTCTACCTGCCCGGGTCGTGAGTGCAAGTGCATCTCTCGGGCGCGGAGAGAAAGAGAGAGAGAAAGAGTTGCTGCTGCCCCCGAAGCGAAGAGAAGGCATAGCATTAACTGGACGTTGCCCGAGCTCGAGCACGCGCGAGAGGAAGAGAGAGAGAGAGAAGTGCTTAGGTGAGTATAAGGCCCCAGTGCGAGATTATGCGGAGAGAGAGAGAGAGAGAAGCTGTGCAGTTCCTCAGAGCAGCGAATGAGAAAGAGAGAAAGACCGATTAAGCGAGTTCGCAGCGATGTTTCTGCGTATGCAGAGAGCGCACACGCGAGAGACGCGAGCTGTGGGAGTGGAGTTGATGTTCTCTCGTGCGCGTATGGAAGGATATAGCGGGGCTTTTCTATACTGGCTTCGGGTAGGGAAATTTATGGTGGTGGTATTTTTAATGGAAACTTTCCGGTGGTTGTGAGTGTTTTCAGTACGGCTGATGTTTATATACTGACCTGAAAAGTGAAAGATTTTGCTTTTTTTAATGTGCAAGTGTTGAAAAAGAAGTATATTATTGATGATCCTTATATAGGTAAAACAATCATGCATGAGATATAATGTGAAGCATATTAATATACTTACTGGTAAAATAATAGGAAATGTAACATTAAGCGAGTAATACTGTTCAAACGAATTTCCCAATCATTAACCTATAAAATTTATCACAGTATTTTAACTATATTTCTGTACAAGCCAACAAGGAAAATAAAGCCAACATTAACCTGAACCTCGTAATTCCTCTCAACAACGATTCGCATTAATTCTCGACTCTTTCATCAAAATAATCGATCAGAGAAGCCTTTCCTCGAAACTGCGAGAAAAACTTCTAGCCACAAATCATCCGCACGCGATGAAAAGCTTTTATTACGCCACACACATACATTGCACTTTACACATACGCCCTACGGCCATCATATCCTTTCCCTCTCTTCCTTCAAAAAAAAAGAACCACCCCACGCTTTTCTAACAGTACTACTATACGTTCCACGCTGATTTCCTAAAGTGCAATTTCTCACCGCGCATCTTCTTACTCGCGATTAACGCATACAAGCACTGAATTACAAGCAGAGTATGTATATGTATATGTATATATGTAGAGAGTCTACCTGTCAACGATGCACTGCGCGCAGTAGCCAAGCGCGCGTCAACAGCTTGATTAATGAATTCGCGCGTGCGCTCGGACCGTTTTGAAAATGCATGCCGGCGGAACGAAGTGAAGTTGTGTGTGTGTGTGTGTGTGTATTGAGAGATGGGATTTTTGTCGAGCGGTAGTTGCTGGATATGTCCGAGAGAGAAAGATGCTTCCTGATCGGCAGAGCCTTTGATGTCGGGGCGAAAAATGTTTATAAGGCGAGTATATGTAGCTGTGTGGAGGAGAGAGAAAGACGAGTTGATGAGTTGCGAAGGAGAAATGGTATGGTTGCGTGAGCGGAATGATGTTTTTCAGTGGAGAAGAGAGATGGTAAAAAGTGAAAGTTATACGAGTACTGAAATGATTTAAATGTAAGAAAATTGGTATGTTTAATTTTCAATAATTATATGTCAGAGAATTTAAAAATAAATAAAGTCTTTAGTTCGTTTTAAACAAATAAAACTGACAGGAAAAAGTTCATTTTGATTTTCCCGTCCTAAAAAAAAGAAAATTTACAAAACATTAACTATTCACGTAAATCGACCTCTCACTCCATCCCCCTTTTCCATTACCATAATCGCGAAAAATCCACCACCACCTTCTTACTTACCATCATCCGCGTTCATTTTTATACCATCCATTACACACATCGAGTCAAAAAAAAAAAAAAAAACCTGCGACACCACTCCCGCGCACTCAAACCTCACAGCTAACGAACGGCGCCTGATAAACGAGCGTGACGTGTTCCATCTCCGCTAGGAACGGATCTCGTCAAACGGTGCAATGAGTGCCGCACGCCAGCGCCTTATAAAGGAGCAACGACGACGACGACGCGCCGTAATTACTGCGCGACTTATCGCTGTGATTCCGTATTCCGCGAGCGTCGTCGTACAATGTGTATGTGTATATATATAGACGAGGTTGGTCTTCATTAGATGGTAGGAGAGAGGACATTAATTTTCAATTATATGGATAGCGTTTGTGTGCGAAGCAACGGCGAATTGAACGTGGTGCGGGAGTAAGCGGATGGAGGGATAATTAAGAGGCTGCTTGTGTGTGCGGTTGCGCGCGCGCGCGCGTGGAAATTCGATGGGATTTTAATGATGGGAGAGGAAAGAAAGAAGGAGAGAGAAAGGTGATGTGATATAGGTATATAGTTGGTTGGATATATGTAGGAATGAAAGGTGAGGATTGTTGGGAGGTTAATGGGCTATTGGTTATATCGTAGAAATTTAAATTGACGTTTTCGTTTATATATATATATATATATATATATATATATATATATATATGT
>JAYJLV010040763.1:0-13619 GCA_036873485.1 Torymus texanus
CGGAGCAAGGAACCCACAGCTATCCTCTCTCGCTTTCGTTCTTTCTTTCTCCTTCTCCTGCACTACCACCACTACTACTCTTCTTCTTATTACTCCCTTCTTTTTTTCAACGATCCCTAATCATTTTGCGTTTCTTCTCTCTCTCTCTCTCCCTCGATTTTTCCCCAGCCTTATACACATACACACACACACACATATAGCACGCGCACGGAGCTACTTACTTTTCCAGACGTCGTTTTCTTTATCCAAGCGCGCGCTCTCTTATCGCCGGTCAAGGGAAAAGGAATGGCCGGGCGCGCACGCGCACACGCTTCAGGGCGAGAGAGAGAGAGAGAGAGAGAGAGAGAGAGAGAGAGAGAGAGAGAGTAGAGTCCGCGAAGTCTACATATAGTCTCTTTCTCCCTCTCGTTCCCGAGGGCAAAAAGAGAGAGAAAGAGAAAGAGAGACACGGAAGTCGGGAGAGTATAGCTATACGCGAGCGCTCCGGAGTATTAAGTAAACACGCTATCTCCACTGTTCGGGAACGCGATCGAGTTGGAGTGCGTCCAGCAAGCGCAAGAGCCGCTTGAATTTATATCTGACGATTTGCTGCTGCGCGCGCTCCTGTACACTTATATACGTATACGTGCATAGCGTGGAACGGAGTCTCTCGTTCTCTCTCTCGCGCGCTCTTTCTCTCTCTCTGCGGATAGGTATTTTTGTTTCGAGGGAATTGTGAGAAGCTGTATGCACGCGCGTGTATATATACGTATAACGTTGCTGTGTTGGGTAAGAGAAGGTTGTGCAGTATGCGGTATGTGTGTGTGCATAAAAGTATGTACTTGTGCCGAATGGGTTCTTTTTTGATGGGTGATTTATACGTTGGAGTTGATTTGAACACTTGTGTATGTAGAAATGTAAATGTATTAATAGGTCTATTGAATTGATGGTTTCATTTACTCGTGTTACGTATATATTTGAATAGAAAAAAAAATAAAATATAAAAATATTTATTATTAGTACGAAATTATAGTTATCACAAATTATTATAAATGCATATTGTAGAAATGATTTTGATAGCATGCGTGAGAAAGAACGGGACAAAAGCAATTGAAATGCGTTGTGAAGAGCCAGTTTTCGATGCTATAAGTATTAAAGTTTAAAGCTAATATGAAGCTTGATTGAACTGAATTTCTGCACTGAGGAAAAAGTTTAGTAAAAATTATTAAATGCTTTGTAAAAATTACTATACTGTCTGTGAAAGCCACCACAGACTGTAAAATCCAAAAAATTGCCATGCTTTATAAAAAATTTTGCTGGAATTATGGGGAAATTTACTACCCTGTATTGTAATTTTTACAAAACATTTAATAATTTTTACTAATTTTTTTTTCTCAGTGTGCACTTAAGTACTGTACTGTATAACTAAGTGTAAGATTAGCTATAACTATAGAAAAATGCGCTACATAACTTTAAAATAAAATTGTTTGATGAAGTAATATTTTGTTAATTATTAAATTCTTCTTTATGCTCTAATAAAAAATATAAAAGAGCTATAAAATTATAATAATCTTTTTCACACTCGTTTTACTATATATAAGTTTTAGAAGTATACTACATAACAATATAGTATTAGAAATTTATTTATCAGCCTATTTTCCATAAACATATTAATTTTTAACATATTACCGTACCATTACCTATATAACACTTCACTTAAAAAAAAAACCAGAGATACTAAACTCATCTTTAACCTAATTATTTAACGTAACAGAGAGAGATATATATCGAGTCAAAAACAAACTCTTAACCGGGCATAAACGCAAAATCCCCGACGCTATACCGCCGCTATACTATGCTGCGATTTATTTCGGCGTAAAGGTAAAACTTCATTGTAATAACGTACTAAAAAGCGTAAAAAGCTCGCGAGCGCGCGCGCGGGGACGCTTTTACTGTCAATAAACCGAAGCGAGTCCCGGGTGAGCGGCGGCGGCGGCGAGATAAAACAGCCTCATCGTTTTAAAGGAGACTTTACGAGCGCGCAGCGGTATATAAACTCGAAAATCACTCTCTTTCTCTCTCTCTCTCTCTCTCTCTTTCCCATCCGCGCATTATTTTTACCACTGCTGTCTCTCTTGATTTTCACATCAACGAAATTTTAACATCATTATAAATATATACATACACTTATTACCATCTCTCGAAGCGCACAACAAAAGAAAGAAAGAAATACTTGTCCTACGACAAGATAATTAACTTTCCACGCCTCTACATATAGATATATATATATATAAAGAGCCATAGTACTATATACACAGCACTGCACGGTTCTCTCTCTCTCTCTCTCAGCGTCCGCGAAAACGGCCAATAACAGGCGGAATAATGAAAAGAGAGCGCACTGCTCCGCTCTCACTATGCGCGCGCTGGTAGTCAATAATTGAATGCCTCCTCCCTACCCCTCCTCTCTTCTCTCTCTCTCACTCTCCACGTTCGTCGCACGAAAAAAAAAACGACGACAACGAAGAGAAAGCTCACGCTCGCAATGCTTCTCTCTGCGCGCCTGGGTTATAGTAGTAGTATACAGCAAAGCGGTGTATGCTGGTGGGGGAAACAAGAGCGTTAAAAATGAATCGATAGGCGGAGTTTTTGCCATGGTATAGTAGTGGGGGTAAAGAGAGAGAGAGAGAGCGAGCGCTCGCTTGGGTATAGTATAGCAAGCGCTGTTCCATGCAAGAGTAAGCGAGCGAACGAGCGAGAGAGAGAAAGAGGAGGCGATAGGCGGAGTCGAGCTGATTTAGAGCCGCCATTTTGTGACAATGGGCTGGGGGAAGGGTTGGCGGAGGGGCGCCACCGCCTATCTGATTGGCTGATCTATACGCGCGCGGACAAGCTTCTACAGATTGTTCCCTTGTAGCCTCTACCACCCTACCCCACCTCACCATACCCCACCTCCCCCTACTACTACTATTACTGTGTCTGTCTATACATATACATGCGTATGTGTAAGTGTAAGTACGCGCGCATTCTTCCCAGCCGTTAGTTCGTTTATACGCGTTGCTCCTTTTTTTACCCTCTATGTATATATATGTGTATGTATGTATGTATGTATGTACGCGTGCACGCCTCGGGGGCAAAAATTTCACGGGATCGCGAGATTAAGGAATATTCGACGCGCCGCGAAACGAGCCGAGCGTGAGTCTCACATAAGCGTTATATTATTATATGTATATATATATATATATATATATATGTATACGTATGAACGAGCAAGCGTCTCTTCTTTATTGTAATGCGAGAGAGTGAGAGAGAAAGTGTAAGAGAGGCTCGTTTGCGTGCGCGCGAGGGAAAGGAGGAGAGTCTTTGTCTGCACGATTGCAAACGTGTATGTGTGTGTATGTGTAAGTATGCTGGATGTGCGAGCAATTTTTTTTAAGGAAGCGCGACGTGATGACTGATGCTGATGTGCGAAATTTTAGAGTTATTTTTGCGAGTTAAACGCGTGAGGTATACAGTGTGTGAATATGCATTATATAGGGGATTGTAAGCGCGAGTGCCGTGTTTCGGAAATCGTATTATTATGTTCGCACGTTGTGAGATTGCCGAGAGATTGCGTGTCATTTTTTTCACGCGAAGTATCGTCATTCGCTGGGTTCTGCGCGCGTGAATGTATAATTTCTATATGCATCATGTGCGTGTTGCCGCATGGTAATTGCCACGCGAGGATATTACGAATCATTAAACGGCTTAATTTTTTTTAATGTACATTGAGTCGGATGTGTGCTGTGGTTCGAACGTTTTTGTTTGATTGTGGGTGGGAGTGAACGTGGGTAAAAATGTATGAAAATGAAAATATGGCTGGTTATATAATTTATGGTATAGAATTGAAGAATGAATAAAAATCAATTTCATATAATCTTTACCTTTTTATGATAAAATTTATCATGCTTTAATAGTAATGTGAGGCTTTTACTTCAATAAATAATAACTTTCATAATCATTGTATCAGATTGGACCGATACTTCAATATTTGATTGTACTTCTTTCCAATTTTACAAAAATTACTATTCCAAAAAGTAAAATTTACTACAAAAATCCTAAAAGTTTCTTTGTTAAAAGTAAAGTTTTCTATGAAAGTTATTACAATCACTATTTAAAAATTAAAAATCGTAGATCACGAATGTGATCCAGTGCTACTATGTGGAAATTACAGTAAATTTTATTACAAAAAAAAAACGTAAAACTTTTCTCTATGGCCCGGAATGCATGGTTGGATGTCTAGCATATATCTACGAAAATCACAAATTATACAAACTTTCTATATATAAAATTGGAAATAATTCAATAATTTATCTTTATACAGTGTATTAATTTGAAAAAGGAATGTTCTTTCAATTTTTATTTAATTGAATGCAAAAGATTCCGTACACCTTGATAATTTTTTTACAAATAAAAGAACTGAATTTCCCCATAGAATTTTAATTTTAATTATTTATTATATTTTCTTAAACATGATAATCATTTATTAATCTTAAACGTCATTTGTTTTAAGAGTTGATTCCATCCTACTATCTGTAATGTAAAATGAAAAGATTCTTATGCATAATTAAAAGAACATAAATTTTTTTCTGATTTTCTTTCAACACTACCACTTTTAACACAACTAAAACATCAACAACAACACAAAAAAATCTACACCCTCAACGACAATTAAGACAGACAACTTCCCAATCCTACCCCATTCCACATTATGCATACACCGCAATTCCATCGCACAATCCGCATATACATACCCGTACCTCTCACCCCCATATCACAAACCAACACCAGCGGTGTCTCTTCCCCCTCCTTCTCATTCCCTCTTGCACCCCGAAAAACGATAATCGGCAGCTACCTGCAAGATAACACCGCGGATCAACCTCACCAGACACCACGACCTACGCCAAAATAACGCACTCTCTGCGCATACACATACCACATACACATACATACATATATATACGTCTCGTCTTCGTATTGTCGCCCCGTACGCGCGAGCGCTCGGATTTCAGATAGGGGCGTATCTTAATCGGCGTATCTCATCTAGATAAGCACTCAGTCCCGCCAGTAGCCAGCTAGCTCTCTCTCTCTCACTCACTCTCTCTGGCAGAGAGCAGCTAACGTTATCAAGATCCCGTATTATAATACGCGAGAGCGGATATAATAGGAATATATCTCGAGCGTAATCTCGCGCGCGGAGGTGGCACGTGGCCGCCACCGCCAAGTATATAGGGCTGATTCGATCTGTAGAAGTATATATCGTATAGTAGTATGGTGGTGGCTTCTGCGCACGCGTGTAAAGAAGGAAAAGCGATCCGCACGTCAACGCGCGACGAAGCCTCCGGTTTTTGTTAGGATCGCGGAGAGAGGAATGTACGCTGTTGTTGTATATATATATATATGGAGTAATAGGATTGTATTGCGTGGTGTTATCGTATATATAGGGTAGGGACGAGGTGTTGTTGCTGACGAGGCTGCGAATTGAGGTTTTCTTTTTTTTTTTGTTTGGGTGAGATGATGATTGGGGTGGTTGATAATCTTCGTATGGTGTAGTAGACGAGTGTCTTTTTGGGGCAATGGGGCGAGAAAGGTTAATTCTTTTGTGATGAAATATTATTGATTGGTAAATATATATAATAAGCATAGATTAATTATGGTTTCAGTATTATCATAATACTGCGACTGCTGGTCAATTACGTTATCTGATTGAAAAGTTATATGCTAAATGGCTGCATATATATATGTTTTGCCAATATTTTCAATTCATCTGGAGAAATCGAAAGTGCAATGTTATCGACGTTATTTATATCGTAAAAAATGAACGTTTATGCAAAACGTATAACATATACTTATAGATATATATGTTATTATTATATTATATTCATAAATTTTATATCTGCGAATAAAATTATGCGTGTATATATACACACGTGAATCAATGATTTATGCTCCTGTTAAACATGATGTAAAACCCGTGTGTTTGTCAAAACGAAATTATCATTTATGATATATTATATGGCGAGTTATTTAATTTTTTGATAAAAATCTCGTCATAATTATTTATAAACTCTGGTTTATTTACAAATTCAATCATAATATAATATATGATGGTTATTTATACTGGCTTAATCACGCCAAATGAGAATTCATAATTGAATTAAATTTCATTTTTCGATATGATGCAATCTTCTAATCGATTATAAGACACAAAATTCAACTGAGAATACATTCATCTCAATGTAACGTCGATATATACATTTTTTTAGTATACTATACCCTATTGCATAAACAAACGCCGATAACACTCGCCAAATATTCCACGGAGGCGTTTAGCACACATGCAACATTCTACTATATAGAAAAAAAAACGTACACACCGAAGAGAAATTCGCATTGTATACATTGTACATGTGCCTATACGTCGCAGGCGTGCTTGAGATATGCGCGCAAATTCGCATGCATGCCCAAGTGATTTTTCGACGGAACGTGCTTATTACGTAAATTATATATATATACACGTATATACACATATACATATATATACACTAGTGATTTACGACGTGTGCACTGCATGGTGCCAGATTTTTTTTCCATCGCAACACACGTACACACATATATACACATAGAATGACAAACGTCGCGGCGTGTTATCTTTGCGTCGCGTTCGCGCACGAGCGATTGTCTCCGCGCGATTGAGGGTAATTTCGCACTGTTGGAATGATCGATATAAATGTAGAGGATTTTCACATGTGTGTGATGGCATTACCGTGATGGAATGTGTATATTATTGACGCGTATATATTTCGTGTAATAGAAAATATATTATAAATGCTGTATAACGTGGATTTGTATATACAATGTGTATATAATAGTGTAGTGTTGGTGTAAACGTATATTGGCGTTGACAATGATGATAATCGATGAAATTTTATCAGGTATAATTGTTACTCGCGTTTATATATAACGTACACTTCTTTATATATAGATTAATATAATATTAATTTTCGCTAATATTTGCGCTTATTATCCTTGAAAATCGATAAGTGAATTTTATTGTAAACTCGTGAAATAAACGGATGATAAGATCGCCTCGCGCTATTATTACAATTTTGTTGTTGTTATCATTCTATTATGATTATTATTACGTATTACGTATTTATATATAATATAAAGAGATTATTATTGTTAGCGCTTACGCGTGCAAATAAAATAAAAGCAAACGTTTATTTATATACTCGCATGTGCGCATGTATGCATGTATATATATATGTGCGCGTGCGAGCATGTATAATATAAATGGATCGATGAGCTGTGCGTTATTTATGAAGACAAATTTAAAATTTTTTATTATATCTGCGCTCGTGATGGTTTTTTTAATATGTATAATTTGTATAATGTTTTATTACTAGCCGGAATCGTACTGTTGATATATATTGATTAAACGATTATTATTAGCCACAGTAGTATACGCGATACAAATATTCCAGTATTTGACTGCAGCTACAAAAGCAAATATTAATATTTGAAAAAAAAATATATATTATTTTTTATTTTATACCTTTGTCATAAAAAAAATGTTGTTAAATTTAATGCATGGGTAAGTGTATCATAAAAATTAATGAACTTTTACAGAACAAAACTAAATATTTATACAATAAATGTAATATTTAATTTACCCCTTCAATTAAATTATAAAAATTTGCATAAATCGTAACGCAAATTTCTATTAAATCCAAGTGATTATTAAAATAAATTATAATATTTTTCCCTACTATACATCCATATGATACATTAAATTTATTCAACTCCAAATCCATTCTAAGTCTAATATTTAAACAAAAAATCTTTCTACACAAACTCTCCTCTAACAATCAAGGTACATTAATCCAGGCTAATTTAACCCCCAACATCCCCCGACACGGTCTTTTCAACCCTTTCACCTCTCGCTTTTTCAAAAACAGCGTCAAACAGACACACATATACACACATAAAGTAAAGCGAGAACTGCCCATATACACTCTTGGCATATAAAAGAATCCTCCACGTACAAAGCGCTTTGCTCGCTGGCTCGCTCGCTCGCTCGTCGGTAATTCCGGGCAAAAAATCAGCTCCGCAAACTCGAAACAAAACGAAAGAAAGGATCTCCTCTCTCCCTCCCTCTCTCTCTCTCTCTACCAACACACATATACACGCACGTGTATTCAGTTCTCGTGTGTCTCGAGAGTATGGAAGGGGAAGTAAAAAGAGAGAGAGAGAGATAGTATAGAAGCCAGCCCATATATACCTACATCTATACGAGTGGGAGCAAGAGAGACAGCTCACGGAGTTAACGCCCGCCGGTAGGTTGTCCCGGCTGGTTCTCTGCTCCACGCCGTGGCGTGTAGGCGTTGTCGACGATTTCAACCGAGCTTCAACGAACATACACGAACATATATACCTTCTCTCTTTCTCTCTCTCTCTCTCTCTCACTACGTAAGCTCATATATATATATATATATATATACGTGCTATGCATGTGGAGAGCAAGCAAGAGAGAGAGAGAGAGATAGAGATATAGAGAGAAGGTATAGAGAGAGAAGTAGAGGGGGACTGAAAGGAGGGGAACGAGACGGTGGCGGCAGCAGCAGCAGCGGCGGCGGCGGTGTTTTCGTGCGCGCGGGGGCTTTTAGTTCCGCGCCGGGTGCCACGATAGTTGCATCGAGAGAACGGACGGACCGAGCGTCGTACGTTTGTGTCTACGCGTCTCCCCCGTATATATATATATACATATATATATCCTTGCGCGCTTCACTCTGTGTATATATATATGTGTGTGCAGTGCGTGCACCTCGTATGTGCCTGTGTATAATCGAAACAAATTCTTCTATATACCTATAAGAGAATAAACACAAACACACACAAAGTGGAAGTATCTTTTATTTCATCTATACTAAAAGGATATAAATAGAACGACAGAGTGTGGATTGATCAGTAGTGTGCGCGAGTGCGCGTTGATTTCGTCTAGGACACGTTACGAGAGGACGAAGGACACACATTATACTTATATAAATATATACGTGTAAGTACGAAGCAACCTGGAATATACTGAGGACAGAGAAAGAAAGAGAGACAGTGATTTAGAAAAAGAAGCGTATTGTGAGAGGACAAGAAGAGAGAGAAAAAGAAAGAGATAATAAAGATAGAGAGAGAGAGAGAGAGAGATGCAGTGCCGTGTGTGTGATGATGATATACAGTGTTGTCAGTGCCGTGGTGATGAGTAGTAACAGCAGCAGAGGCTTAGGACTACTGCTCGCTAGCGAGCGAGAAGTGGAGTACGACTCCTAAGCCCACATACGGAGATAGAACCGTGTATATATTAAACCGCGAAAAAGAAGAAGATTGTTGTTACTTGGTGAGGATTATAAAACATATACCTACAGCAAGTAATTAGTAAAAAAAGTGATATCTATTATAAGTTACGCGGTATATATAGGGTGATATACAGACTCTCGTGTGTGTATGTGTGAGGGACACGGTAAATAGTATTAACTATAGGTTTGCTCCGAAATTAGATAGATATATAAGTGCTCAAACCGCGAGATTAGGATATGTACGTGTAATTGGTAAAGTGTGCGATATAGAAGAGAGACCCGGAGACGATGCGACGGCAGGTGTATATATCGCGTATATAATACACGAAGAGTCTTACTTTGAACGCGTATTATAGTCCCCGATAGATCAGTTAGAAATCTGTGTATTGATATCGACCCACATAGATAACTGATCTATATAGGTACGCGTTAATACACAGATATAGATAGATAATATACGTTATATATCTATAATATATGTGTGTCTCTAAGATAACCACATACACCGATTTTTCTTTTTCCTTCGGTATATCCCTATACGCGAAACTGCGTTATCCGGAATTCTCCTTATATACAACGTAGCATATAGCATATCGTATGTGTATATATATATCTGTGTGTATACTTACGATAGATAAGCGTGTTCGGTGATATACACGGTATAACTGAGGCATCGATATCTCGGCCCGTTTACGCAAGATGCCGTAATGTTTGCTTCGTCCGTGGCGTACGTATATAAGTACGAGGTGCAGGTTCATGATACACGCGCGGCCGGTTGGATTCCGACGGCAGACGAACGGTGAGCTGTTGAATAGTAACGCGGTAGGATATATCGTAAAGTCGTGGTGTAATATTGGTAGGGAAAAGTGTAAAAAGTTAAGGATTAGAGGGAACAATTTATAGGGTTGATTTGTTGTTGGTTAAATAAGAAGCGGAATGTGTACACACGGTATTGGGCGAGATATTTTCGGTTAATTATACTTGAAAAGCTAACTGTATCATTTGATTCGTTGGTAAAAATCGGTTAAATTCAAGGGAAAAGAATCCGACGCGACTGGTAGTATAATATCGAGCGTATATATGTACATCTTATGTTCTTAACGAAGAACTGCTTCTTCTTCTTCTTCTTCTTCTTCTTCCTTGTCGCGGTATGAAATTACAAGCCGGGCTTTAACAAGGCAATTTCGGCTGTGCATGCGCGTAGCGTTGCACAAGTGTGGAACATTTACGAGGAAGGATAAAGAGTCAAGTTTATGTGCATCATCGTGTTCACTATATATACAAGTTGCAGGAAAAGCCTAAAAAGGGTTTTTTTAGGTTGAGAGTGGATATATTAGACATTGAATTTTAGATCGTGGACCGTGATGTAGCGAGTAGTTTTCCGTGCAAGGATTATTGTGTATATATGGGGAACTATATACTAACCGGAGCGATAACTTGTTTAGGATAGTTTGGTATGTTTTATGGTAGGAACGCCGTGTGCATGCTTTATTACGTTAAATGTTACGGTTTATTTCGGGACGATTTTCTCAGTGTTTTTAGGAATATTCGTCGTGACTGATATAGCCCTATATAGTTGAGTTTAATGTAACAGCTGAGAAGCTTTAGATTGAATATGGCTACGTTAAAGTAACACCAACGTTTGTTTTCACGATAATAGCATTTCTGATATATTACAATAGTATTTTAACACGCTAGAACACGCGAAGCTTCGTTGTGCCAAGAAAATATGAAAATATCGACGTAATATCGTACGACAAAACATTCGTTAGTATATATTCACTTCTCTATCTACCGTATTTCTTCTAGCTTGCGCTATTTTAACATTCCACTCGTCTATATAAACTAACAATATCAAATATCGCTCAGTATACTTCTAAATCTAAAATCTTCAACCGCAAACCCACAAATCTCAAATTATAAATCGCATTATATACTACCTACCTATACGCTCACCGCAACAAAACTAGCAGCACATCTCATCCATCCGCCGCATGTCATCTCATCTCACATTGCCACTCACTGATTTCAATTTCCCAAAGCGAAAAATCTCATCTCCGTGTAGCCGACAATATAACCCCGCATTCAAGAAAAAATAAATCCGAGGATCTTCTCTTCTCCTAGTCTCTGCCTTTTCGAGGTTAAGCCTCAGGCAGGCTCGCGCGTGAACGCGATCGCGTTACCTAACCTCAAAACAAGACGGACACTCTCTCTCCACACGTACAACACTATACATATATAACACGTATATGTCACGGGCCACCGATTCTATTGTAATATCTTACGTCGCGTCGCATCGTGTGCGCGTGAATTCTGACGCTTTTCAGAATCGCTTCTCCACTCAATCGTCGACGCCTTTTCAATATCTCGCACAGCGGGTCTCCCCCGAAAAGAGAGTCAAAACACTTTTGTATACTGCCTCTTTTGATTATACAATGTACCAATATAAAAGTATACTTATATACTCATATATATATATCTATAGACTATTCAAGTATGTGCCGTGCTTTATGCGAGTAATAAACGAAACATTAATTAAGCACTTACATAGCGTCGTACACTTGTACGATATAGAAGGGAGCAGTCGAAATAATAATAAGTAGGTACTTTACTTATAGTATACTTACAACGTGTGCGCGGGCCACTTTCTTCGAACGAATTAAAGAGAATCGTGAGCGCACGCGTCGTCTTTGTTCACCGAACAACAACGCCGCGCATGCACAGTAGTATATATAACCGCAATGTGCACGAATTAATTGTACGGCCCAATTTTGCACGGCACTCTAATTTCTTCATTGCCGAGTGGAGAAGTCGTGAATCTCGAGCATATAGCGGTATAATGACGGTGGCTGCATACTTGGGAATCTTGGAATCTTTTTTTTTTGCGTTGCACGGCGAAGAATGCAAGGAGGGGAAATTTATATATATATATATATATGTGTGGTAGGTAGAACGAATAAGAGTTGCGTTAAATTTCGGTACTTATAGAAGTCGCGGTTGATGGACGCGCGAGTGTTGAAAACGGTGAGAATTTATGGCGTCGTTGTATATATAGTGAGCGAAAATATGATTGATACGTATAGTGTTTGTTATGTGGATATAGAATAGTATATTGTTGTAACAGTGGTTTAGTGGCGCGATAGCAGTTATTGTAGTGGTAGTTGAAAAAGCAATAATACCGTGTGGTGGTTATAGTAAAATATACGTATAGAAACCGTAATATATAATCGCGTACGATATCTCAATAGCTGTGAATATTTTCCTACAAAAATTCATCGAGTAATTAAATTTCAATCGAAATAGCACAACAAACACTCGATTCTTAATAAAGAACCTAGTTACGTTAAATAAACACGCACCGCATCATCATCATCATCATCATGATCACTGTTGCTACCGATAAAATAGCAGCACACACAAGGGGATTATCAAGATTCGCGTAAAAATCTCCTCGTGTGTGTGTGTGTATATATTTACACTATTTTCCATTCGCGATTCAACAACGCTTAGAGACGATAAACACGATCGCGCTATTGACATAATTGACATTATGCGCGGTTCGTATATATATAGTAATCCCTCTTGGGTGATAAAATTGCGTCGTTGTTGGACGGACGAAACGTGAACTTTGTAACGTAGCGCAATCTTTTTTCACACGGCGCTTCTCGCGACCGGATCACGACGAATTCTGATAAGATTGTAGAAGGTATACGTGAGATGGTGACTAGCGCAGGGTGAATAGTAGTTTAGTTTGCTTTTCGATAAGAAATGAGATTTTTTTACTTCTTTTTTCTTTTTGGTTCGTCAAGTTTTCGTGAAGGCTATAAGTTTATGTAGTACGAGTTTCGCGTGGTTCTGTAGATGACGTATATATTGTGCAGAATATTATTTTGTGGGTATAGTTATAATTTAACGCGTAAACAATAGTATAAGTTGTCATTTTAAGACATACTTTTTTCCTTCACAAAAATCACCATAACTTAGTAAATGATAAATTCATACTTTTTCATAGAAAATTTCATAGTAATTTTTAAAATTAATAATATTACTTTACTCAAACAAACCTGTCAGAACCCAACACGTACACGAGTAGTCTCTATTAAAATATTATTTCTCCTCCTTATCCACTGCGATTCAAAGAAAATTTCCGATATTCAAGAACCTCAATTAACAGTTAAAAAAAAAGCATTCGATTACAATCAACTTTCAATGACTTGCCGTTAAAAATACCAACATTGTACATAACTAACATCT
>JAYJLV010040774.1:0-23414 GCA_036873485.1 Torymus texanus
TGACTGGTTTGGCTACTCGAGGGCAGCATGGGATGGGGCAGATTGGTACTCTACACATGGCCTGGATGTTCTACTGTATTCTACTGCTCTGCAACTTTCCTACTCATACTGGGTATTAGAAATCCATTGGACAGCAGTATTTCTGATTGTACTTAAAAACCAGGCTTTGTGAATCTTAATGTGACTGGAAAGATCCATGGAGACATATTGTCAACTTTACTTTTTTCTGTTATTCCACTTAGCAATTATGAAGATCTGTTCCATGAGGTATAGATGATAATTTGCCATCTTTTATCACAGCGTGAAATAGCTATTTAGGGCTCTTTTGTCCAGTTCATCTTTATTTCATACAAGATAACTGAAAAGACCTCCTAGTTTGCTTTTAACATCAAAATGATTGTCAGCCTGAAAAAAAAAAAAGGATAGAAAAAAAAACTCAACACCGCGAGACGCGACAAGATTTTTCCCTCCGCTCCGTTCTCGCACGCACGCGCGATTTCACGAGCCGCACGCGCCTCGGCGCGTATTACGGCGTGCACAAGCGCGAAATCAGAGATAGGAATACGCGAGCCGCCCGCGCGCGCGCGAGTTTTGTAACTCAAGATCATGTTATGTATCTCTCTGGCAAGCGAGGAGCAAGCGAGTGAGCGCCGGACCGATGCGTTACATTGTCGTCAGCATGCTACGTCTATTATACAACGGGGCTAGAATACGCACGTGGGTTGTGTATCTTGTATATATGATGGTTGCGGAAGATGTGCGAATAGGGCGAGACGATCAGGGAATCGGTTTTGGATGGTTTTAAAGGTGGAGTTTTAAAGGTTGATAAGATCGATGGGATGGTAGGAGATGACGATGATGGAATATTTCTGTGAGATGTACAATCGCGGGCACAGGAGGGTAATTTGATCGATGAAATGCGAATACATACAGAAGTTCATGTGTTGCACGATGAATTAAACATTGGGTGACGTGAAAGATTAAAAAGTGTATGAATGACGGGTATATGTAATACTAAAAATTCCGTATTAGTGTAAAAAAAATTACGAGTACAAGGAATTTTAGTTTCTAGTTATTCACGTGCCAATTGCCGCTTTGTCAAAAAAAAAGGATATGATTAGGTACATTGTAGCTGATTGATTCAGAGAAGAGTTGAAAATTTACATGGCAAATTTCAGTAAATGAAGTAGTTGGTAGCCAATTATACAGCCATATTAATTATTATCGTTTGATAACAAGAAGATAATCAGGTATACCGAGAGCTTTTTCCGTAATCCCACGTGCTTTCAAATGACGCAAAGGTTTGAACAAATTTTTATTATCTTGATACCGTAAATACACAAGCATAATGTAAATTATTAGTTTAAGCACTAATCGTATATTTAAGCAATGCTCCAACTTGATTAACAAGAAGTTCCATTCGTCAAAAAGTATCGTATGATTTTTATTTTCAACTGATATTGTTAAATATCAAGTTTCTGCACGTGTCGATTCACTGTTAAAAATAAACAGTATCATTTTTGGCCATGTTTAATTAAATCAATCCTCTTACGGAATAATTAAAATTTTTTTTTTAAGCAAACGACAGCGTTCCCAATTTATACATAATGTATAAAGCTCAAAGTTTACAAAATATTTTTGTCGTTTAATTTAGCTCTGATTGTTCTTTAATTAACGACATCATTGCATATGTATCTAAAAAAAATCTACGAAAAAAAGCTACAAGCTATAATAACCGTGGTCATTTTATTCTCCAATTTTAATAATAAATAAACGCACAGTTTTATAATTTACTTTTCAATAGATTTTCGAATAACAATAATCGACTCTAAAAGTTCCCATATAACGGCGACAGCTCGACACTAAAAGCGAGGCAGTATAAAAAAATCTACTGAAAATTTAATATAAAGCTCCTCAAAGGAATATTTAACCTGAAATAGGAATCTTTTGTTTCCTCGTCGACATATGTACGCGCGAACACTCGTCTCCGAACAAATATTCAATAAAAATGGAAATTTTCGTTCCGCGGCGCGTGTAATGCATTAATTTGCAATTTTCAGCATTCTTTGTTCCCGTCCCTCGAAAAAGCTACTTCCTCTACCCTGCGATAATACGAGAAATTTCGCGGCAACATATAAAGTCAGTCGAATGTCAGTCGGCGGCGCCCATTTAAAATTTCATCATACCCAATCCCTCTGTAACGAAAAAAAAATGCGTTTCAATTGTTTCACAACTCAACACTAGCCATTATCGATCAGCGCCATGGGAACTCCTGTCACTCATCGCCAGTATATACTTATATACAGATTATACTAATCACGCATTTACACACACCCATATACACGGAAGTGTTGAAAAAAAAAATCCTTAATTTGACATTTAGTCGTCACTTATATAGCAGCGATCTTGAATTTCCAGCTGTGTCGAGCGACCTGCGGTAGGAGAATCGTACTACGCGCGCGTGTGCCGCGCAATTATCCGCTAATTACCATGTATAATTCATCGTTCGAGTACACGCGCGAGCATCGGGCTAGGCCGCACGAATAGCGCGCTTATTGAGCCGAGACGTCGTCGTTGTCGTTGTCGTTTTGTGAGCGTGGCCAAACGATTGTGTATATGTGTGTGTGTGTGTGTGTCGTATGCATGCGGCGCAGCGCGTTTATGCAAGAGTTTATGGCCTGCGCGATGCTTCTTCTTCCTATATGCATGCGCGTGTAGCTTATGAGTGCGTTTTTTTTCCTTAAAGCGATTCCACGGCTTTATGAGCTAGAAGTTTCGCGAGTGATATGTCTCGTAGTTCGCAGAAGAAATAAACGTGATTGTCGTCAATTTAGAAGGGTTTTTTGGCTTTGCTCGTCTGAATGCGAGATTAATCGGTAATGGCAGTTTTTTTTTTGTTCGAAAGCGTTTGGGATATGGTTAATTGATATTTTTATGCAATAGCTAGCGGTTCAGTATTTTAATTGTAATTGTTATCAGCATTTGTCCGTGAAAGAAAATTGAATTTTTCGTAAGACTATACTTTAAAATTTTTTTTCTTTTTCCTTTTGTCTTGACTGAACGTTTTAGAGTCGAATTAATATTAATAATACAAAGTAAATAGCAACTGATTGTAACATTTATTATTCTGTTCAAAGAGAAAATTGACTGACGCATCATATATATTAAAAGATCAAATCGTATTGAGTAGAAATAAGTAACCAGCATACATTTTACCATTTATGTAAAATACTATTTATCATTTAACCCAATTATAAATTCTATTATAGTTTTATTTTGAAATCCTTTCGTTTTTCAAAAAAAAAAAAAATGTGCACTCAATGAGTAAGTTATTATACCTCACCATTACGTAAGTATAAAATTATTATAATGGACGTAAAACAAAAATAATAATAATAAGATCATAAATGAGCATTATAACATCATCTTTTAAATATACTAATAATATATTATTTTTTCGATAAGATATTGCATTTCATTTTAAACGCAGAAGCCAGCAAGATAAATATTAGCATCGATTACACATTAGCTTGAATTTCAATGGCCAGCATATACGAAAAGCACATGTGCATCAATAACGTGCGAACAGAGAGCAACGAGAAACGGCAAGTGTTATCCTACTTAAAAAAACTCGTGCATAGAAATACTGATCAATGAACCTGTACCCCCGTCGATAACCACGTGCCGCTAAAACACTTGGAATCTGGCAATTTCCGAAAATCGCTGGCAAACTCAAGTATGCAAACAAGTTATCGTGGTGCTCGATCAGCGCGCAATGTGCAAGGCGTCGGCCGCGGCATCATCATCATCATCGTCTCGCCCGTTCTCGCACCGAATATCGGTCATTAACTCTTCTGTGCAATTTACCTTGAAGCAATGACACATTATCGCACCTCTCCGACAACGCATTTCGGGAGAAATTTTTAAACGCGCGTGCCACCGCCGTCCCCATCGCGTTTTGATGATTTATCACATGCTTTCGTGCATCGAGGAGGTTGATGTATATTATACGACGTTGTGCATGACGACATAAAGAAAAAGAAAAGAGTATGCGCGATAGAGGAGGAAAAAACGCGAGAAGAGGCTCTCGAAGAAGTGAAAATTCGTCGCTGAGAGAGCTATGCAGGGGGATTGGCGAGATATACGAAGTGGGAGAATGAGAAATGGACGAAAATAGATTTATTGGCTGAATTGGGATTTATTATTACGTGTCGAATTGGCTATGCACGAATTGGGCGAATTGACGTGCGCGCGCAGTTGTAATGCAATTCGAAGTAATGAAATACGTAATATCGTATAAGAGTTTTTAGTTTGATTACAATTGTTTTAAGAAATTTTATATGACTGAATCACGCGACATTTATGATTGTTTTTATGCAAAATCATTGGCATTCGAGTCTTTTTTTTTTTTAGAGTTATGCAATCGTTACGACGCTTTTTCCAAAGTGAAATATTACTTTTTCACTTTGATATTTATTTAGCAATTAATGATGAAATTATTCGTTCCTCAATCTTTGGATTTCAAATTTTCAATGTCAACGTGTCTTCGTAAGATAAATGGGCAACGAAAACATCTAAAAAAAAGCATGCAGTGTTACGTTTAAATCGGAGTTTACTATATTGTCCGATTGATGACAAATATCTGCAGAAAAACGACCGAATCTTTATGGATGACCACTAACTGATAGCTTTTGAAACGATGCAGAAAACAGTTACATGATTTGATACTTTTGATGATAAAAAAA
Organism: Torymus texanus; assembly: GCA_036873485.1. Classification (NCBI taxonomy): domain Eukaryota; kingdom Metazoa; phylum Arthropoda; class Insecta; order Hymenoptera; family Torymidae; genus Torymus; species Torymus texanus. The sequence goes on from JAYJLV010040774.1 coordinate 4,746, forward strand.
ATCTTTTTATCTTGCGGCATAACTGATTGCCAAAGAATTATTTAACTGTTATTCTCGTGCACGTATTGCATATGCAAAATAATATTCTGTATTGATACTTAAAAAATGAAGAATTTTTTTTTTATATTTGTATTTTTAAATAAGCATTTTATTTGTATTATCAATTTTCATAATTAACTAACATAATTGTTATTGAGAAAAAGTAATGATATATTCATTACAAGTTAATCTTTCCAAAATTTCAAAAACTGCAGGACATCCTTTGTCCGAGGCGGTATTATTCTAATGTTAATTGACACAGCGATAACAAAGTTCGGGGAATTGACAGGAACTCTTTGATGTTCGCAATCAGCATTCATAAAGGACGATAAGACATTACTTCGTGGATTCTTTATTATTTAAATTTAACTGCTCGAGAAAAGTAAAGTGAAAGTGGTTTTCACAATTGCTCACTATTTGAATGGAGAAAAATGTGCAGCGACCTGTTATCTAAGGCTGAAAACAAGGATATAACGCGTCACCACATAGTCAAATTTGAAATTTCAATAGCAAATATTTGTGTCTGCATGAACATTTTTTGTGTCACTATCTTAACAGATGTGAACAAATTTTAATTACCCAAATTTTGACACGTGTCAAAAAAGAAATTTGAAATAGGAAAATTTTTTCGAGTTGTAACCGTCTAAAAATTCGTTTCAAGAATTTGAGATAATATTAGACTTATAAAACAATTTTTAAAATTACATTTTACCGGTGGAAGCAAAAATGATAACATGTATTCGTCTCGTATATCCAAAAATATTCGACTTTAGCGCCACTCTTTTTATCGATTGCATGATTTAACGTAACATATAATCTAGTGTATATTAATACTTTAAAATACTGTAATGAACTTTAATCAGGTTGTTATGCTAGAGTGGATAAAAGTAGAAAATAGCAATGTACAAAGCTTCGCTGGCTATTAGTAATTTCTGCTGAGACTAAATAATGAGTCAGAGAGGGGGAAAAAGAGGGGACCACATGAATGCTCTAGTCAATTTTTGATTGCTTTTGCAAAGAGGGTAATTATAATGAACAAAATTAACAGGAAAATACGTAAAGCTAGCTCGTTTGGTCTAGACAAAAGTCAATTTTCGGGTATGTATTTCCAAGATACTTGTATTAAAATTTACATTAATATTTCAACAACAAAAAATATAAAATAAATAGAAATCAGTTCAACAAAAATAAAGGCAATAGAAAAGTAGCATTGACACACCTGTTAGTTATTGAACAAGATAATTTTATAATCTCATTATCGTTAATTAGTATATTTATAATTTAAACGTATATGAGATTTATTACCATAATTATCAATACCCGACTGTTTTTATTATACATAAAAATGTATAAAGTAATATTCAAAATATAATAATAAAATTAATTGCTCTCGCTATCGCATTGATCTAGTTATACTATCAACAGTAGTTATTTCAGTACTTATGTTTGTAATCTCTCGCAGCAAACTATTTAACAAGTTTCAATACGTTTGTTGCTCTGAAACATAAATTTTAATCACTCCAATCGTATGTATAAACATAGTACAATAAAAAGTGCATACAAAGCATGATACTTATCGTAGTGGTACCGAATTAATTTTGATAAGTTATTTGTACAGTTGCAACAATGTTTTTGAAAGACTTTAAAAAAATTATTTTCCCTAAGAAGCATGTATTTTCAATATAACAATTGTTGAGATTTACAACAACATTTATGGTGTCTTTAGCATAAACTATAACAATTGCACTGAAGAGGTATATTATATATTCAATGTTTACACTTGCTTTTGTGCTCATATCTGGCCTTAGCGAAGGAAAGGAAAATTCCAAATACACAATACGCTTAAATGTGTTTTACAATGTTTGGTATTTTTTACTTATGTACATAAAATAAATCTTTTTAATTTTTGAAAAATGCTATACACAACGTTATAAAGACAATATTTCTAAAGCTCTTCTTTAAACTAAAAAAAAATCTTTTGTCAAACGACGATAAGAAGAAAAATTTCCTATCAAAATCTTTAATCAACAAAGTATACGCATCTTCATATTCATAAAAATCAAAACTTATCCTCTCAAAGCTTCCCAGCACTTCAAAAGCATCCCCTACACTAGTTCTATCCTCCCACCACAACCCACATAGAAAATAAACTCGTCAATCCTTCAACCGGGACACACGCTCACGAATGCACACGCGTTCGCTTTCGCAACGCTGCTAATATATACAAACCGCGCGCATTCTCCTCCTCTCGGATAATCGCTGCCATAACGCACGGCACGCGGAGTAGGCGGATGAGCAGCAGCAACAGCAGCAGCACACGCATGTGTATGTGTGTGTGTACCTATATATCTCTCTTTCTCTCTCTCTCTCTCCTCCTACCACCTCTCAACGACACGAGGAGGGGCGGCGGCGAGTCTATATACTCGAAGAGGGGAAGAACACCAGCGCCTCATGCGCTCGCGTATGTATAGTGGCCTTGAACTTGACTGCCAGCTCTTTCTCTCTCTCACTCTCCCAAGCTACATAGATCGCTCATTCGCGCGTGGGGCTCGTCGCCACGAATGCTTTATATACTGTTATATCGCAAGCACGCCCCGAAATCGTATATGTATATATATATTAGCCTAAAGTAGCTGCTGCTACTGCTGTTGTCATTTCGTCGCGATAAGGTAAGAGTGCGGTAGCAGCTCTTTTTTTTTTTTGAGGATTTTGAGAGTGTCAAGGTTGGTGAAGAGAACAGTCGCGAGAGAGAATTTGGGTCAACGGGTTGTAAGATGTAACGGAGAGGGTTGAAAAGAAGCCACCCTCAGGGAAGGTGATGTAATGTTTCGATACTTCTTTTACATGTATACACATATATATCATGTAACGAGGGATAATTGAATTAGAGATTAGTATAAGAGCAAGAGAGAGAGAGAGAGAGCAGCCGCGTGCGGAGGATTTACCGGCACGAGCGAAGCGGGGTGAATTATGTAAAAAAGATAAAAATAGCTAATTACCAGCGCTATTTCTGCCGGAGCGCATGCACAAGCGTGTGTGTGTAGCGGTATTAGAAGGTGTCGGTTGAATGGTTCAAAAGTGGCGCGTGCATCGGTTTAGGAACGCGCAAAGTGGATTTTTGAGAAAATCGAAGTTTCAAATATAATAGCAAAAAATTATAAACCTGAACGTAAGCTAAGTTGATTATTAAGCAGATTTAAATGGTTAAAAGCTGAAGTGGATCGATATACATGCAACCGCAAAATTAAGCTGATAAGAAATCACAGTATTATATATTATTGACAGTACCACGCGGTGTATGTATATATACTCAAACGCTTGAATGTAGTTTTTGCGAACCACATTTTTCTCTCGCTTTCAACATACATCACCCACGCTCGAGTGCACTTACATGCGAGCTTTATTTATAAAAGCTGTACTACGCAACATATTCCGCGCCACCGCGACTCTGTATAGGATATGCGACGATTTTTAAATTACTGTTGCGACGAACTGGAGTTTCTAATTTGACACTTCTCACTCTCACTCACTCCCCCTACACTCGCGTACGCGCTCAATAACCGCGCTTAATGCGATTTTTTCTCCACCATCGCATTCTCTTTTGTTCGTTGCCTATCCAAGGGAGGTTCCTTTTGTGTCTTAACATACCTTTTCTTTTCTTTTTTGTCTTTTTTTTGTGAGGGGATAGTGGGGCTAAGATTACGCTACGACGGATTTGGATTTTCGCACGAGATTTTTTCTTTTTTTGCGCAAGAACTTTTGAGGATTCTGAATGGCTATGGGGCTGCTGTTCCTCTCATTGACTTTCCGCTACCGCTGCCATCGTGCTCTTTGAACTTTTTTCCTTGGAATTTTGCTGCGCGCGCGCTCGTTCCAACTCGAGTGCTGGTATTTAAAGAGCACTTTTGTGGACTATATGACTGCGCCGGTATGAAATGTGCGCCCGCGGAGCTTTTCGAAAGGAAAAGTAGGGATTTTTATTTGCGGGAAATATCTTTAAAGAAGTTTTCTCGTATTATGAATAGAGTATATAAGTATAAGTGATGCAAAAAGAGTAAATAATTGTGTGGAGATGCACGATTAGAGATTTCTAAATTCGTTATTTATTTCTATAAGAATAAATACGATATTATATATTAATAATACATGGAAGAACGTTAACTATACTTTAAGCATTTGAACTTCAACTGATGGTTTACAATAACATTTGCTATATTGTAAGATGTAAAAAAAATAGAATGTCTGAGAGAATTTTTATTTGCAACGCGATTTTTTTTCGCCTGTACAGCTGCTTCCAATAGTTTAGCATCTGACAAAGTGGCCTGGCACAAGCCCCACAATCCAATTCTCCAAGTGAGTACAAAGGTATCTTGATAAATGTATATATGCTAATTTTCCTTTCGCTTGAGTGAAACTTTATTTTTGAAAACAAAAATTTACATTCGAAAGCTTGGACAGCCCTTGAAAAAAATATATCGACGATTTCTCACGTGAAATAAAAATAAAAAAGTTCGCGCATATTGGAGTTTGGCACGTAGTTATCAATGGTCTTAGAAACGTTTTGTACATCCACAATTTTCCACTGCAACGTCGTGAATAAACCAGTTTTTGTTTAGACTCTTTTTTTCTTATGTGGAATAAAGTGAAAATATTGTTAACATATTCCATTGTATAAACAAGGTTAATAAAATGCGTAACAACGTAACCATTATCTCTTCATTAAAACCTTTTTTTTCAAATAAAGCTTTGAATATATCATCGTGTGAGAGATTAATAATATATGAATAAAAAGTTTTCGACATTTTAATTAAAGTTCTAATACAGGCAAATTCTCGTTGATAAAATGACTATGTCTATAAATTAGTATAGCTTTTTTCACGAGAAACAGCTAATATAAGAATTCTTTTCCATAATATTTTCTTACTTTTGTCTCTGTATATAATCTATTGCGGTATATAGATCCGTCGAAGGTATCGCCTTTCCAGATCCCCGAAATTAATCGCATTTTCTGCCTATACCGAAGACTATTTCGGGCTTCTTCTGATACATTCAGCGAAAACGGAAGTATAAAGAGAACAAAAGCCTCATTCGATTGGATTACAAAGCTTAAAGGAGAATCATTCGTATATAAGCAAACGCAAATCTCGTTGCATTGGAATTATTCAAAAAATCATTGGAACTGAGAATCAATGTAACGGATTATAGTGACTACTCTTCCATGACTAAGAAAACTCAACAGACTTTTTCTCGCAATTAAGCACGCGGTTGGCGATAGCAAATTCTCGATGCGAGAGAAAAATTCGTTGTTATTCGTCGAGTTGGGTTATCGAAGTGTCTTGCGATAAAAGAGAAGCGAGAGAGAAAGAGAGAGAGAGAAAAGAAGGAATTTTGTATATGTGTGCTCTAGTCGGTCATTGATTTCCACAATCACTCGAGTATATTATGAATGTTTCGCCGCGTATGGCGATAGTAATACGTGAAGTGTGTACTAAACGTAAATACGAAGCTGTTTTAGCTGGCATTTATGCATTTTACTGCAATACTTTTCTTTCTATGAGATGTATTATTTTGTGAAATAGAAGCTTTAATTAAAAGTTATTATTCTTCTTGAGGTCACATTAAGTGTTTTAATGAACGTAAAATGTGTTTAACGTTTGCTGTAACGCAGGATTATATTCGCAAAAGCTCTAGTACAGTAGTGGAAGTTATAATTATATACAAAGGGACGATTTGAAGAACGTAACAATAAAAATTCTAAAAATAGAATAAATTTTAGGATTAGGTCGTAAGCGATAACCTACTTCCACTTACATAACTATGCTTCTACATCTATCTTAAACCACATTATGGATATTGTGTGCTCTTTCATTAAGAGAAGTTTCATATATAGTATAAAAATGAAACTCAATATTCCTATACTTTGTTATCATTATATAACGATCGATTGTATTTATTTATATCTTTTTTATTGTTTCTTCGTGTGCAAAACGTTTCATTTAAAAACTACTGAATATAATCATCACTTCAATATTATTATAATAAATATAAAAACCTTTCTAATCTATTATTCTGGGACAATGTTAACGCATCCGAGCCTTAAAATCCACACCACGACGACCGAGAAAGGGCAAAAAAAAGTACAAAACAAAGCATAAAAAACTATATGTACACACAAACCCGCAATCGAGTCTCAACGAAAAAAGCGGTCAGAGAGGATGAATAATCGCCGTCCTTACCCACGCACGCGTTCGCGCATCGACCCGTCGCAAAATCTGGATGTGAAAAACTTGCCGGTTTCGTTTAGTTACTATATATACGATGACGACGATGGTTAGGTGATTCGGCGAAAAAAATATACATGTACGACAAAAAGGAACCTTGACTCGCAATGCGTGACAATAAATCCCGAAAAGTTGAAGATCCTCGCAAGGCACCATTTATAGAACTATACGAAAGTTAATGTACCGCTATATCCGTGCACCTCGTCGTTTCCGTTTCTTATATACGTATAGTGAAAGATTTTTCCGGCGAAGTTACACCCAAGTTAATCGGACATGTAACAAACATCACGGTGAGAGAGAATAAAGCATGTGCGCAGCTGCAGAGCCTCATTCGGAATTTAAATTTATTGCAATCGAATTCATTGCACGTAAGTTATGTCGATGAGTTTAGATTTGTGGAGATCCGATGGAAAATGGGTCAGCTGACGAGCAAACAAACGCGAGTCACACACACATACACCGGTGCAAAATCGAGAATTTGGAGACGCGATTGTTTTATGATAATGACGCGTGCACAGCGCTCGGTTATATATACGTAACGCGTTACGCGGTAATAATATTCGGATTATGGGTTGTTACGTGAATTTCATTTTAAATATTTTCTGACTGAAATGTATACTTTTTACAATAATCGGATAAAATATAGATGTTTATAATGCGAAAAAATATATTACGCATAAAGATGCGACTTTTATATTATTATTCACTCAATGTTTGTACTAAAATATTGGAAATAGAACATTCAGACCAAACAACGGCTGAGAATTCTATCAACGTCCCACGCAGCATATATTTCTACATTTCAACGGACAATTTATCCGCGCTTTTTACGCGTTCTTTTTTTGCTGAACCCCCCTTGTATGTACACACTGTACCATTTGGCATTTCGATAAGGAATACGTCTGCGAGTCTGCGCCGAAACTCGGTCGGTACTTCGGTACTCTACAGCTGGCATCCGGCGACTAACGTAGGAAGGATGAGAGAGAGAGAGAGAAAAAGAAAAAAAAAGGCGAGTGCTCCAAAGGAAACTGGCGCATGATGAATGATCGCGGCCTTGAGCGTCGCGGCTTATACGTGTATACATGCCCCGAAATTGTCTACGTCTCCTCTGTACGAATTGCGACTATAAAAATAATGTAATGGCCGTAAGAAATGAAATCTGAGTGCGAAGTACTTTGTTATTCGTGATTGTTGTGTTTGTTTGATGAATACTGCGACTTGAAGATTTTCTTTGTTGTGTGATGAGAATGTTTGCGACGTGTTTTTGTGTATGCTTCTTATAATGCTAATTATCAATGAATTGTATACTGTTATTTACTTCTTGAAAATCACTTACAAGTTATTTCTGTGGAAAAGAATTTTATTTTCAAAATATTCTAACGAATGTACAAAATATTAATTCTTATACAACGGTATCGAAAAAGTAAAACAACTTACAAATTTTCATTTATTTCACTATCTTAAGTGGTAAATTTTCTCACTAATCAATCGCATTGATATATTTCCAAATGCTTTACATGTAATGAATACAGTATGTAAAATGCTATTCTCAAAATTCAATTTGTATTAAGAATTGAAAAGCATATAAAAATGAACACATGTACTTGTTTTAAAGTTAATGTAGATTTTTTTTTACAAACAATAGTTTATCCATAATTTGTAAGAGTCAAGAATACATCAAATTGATGTTTTGTTAAGATTATACATTCTATTAACAAGTACTAATTAATAAAAAAAAAAAAATTATTTCGTTACTGTACACCATTAAACGGAATAAATCGAATACGTAGATGTATGCAAATATTTCCATTTTAATTTACTTTTACTGTTTACTTATAACTTACATTTTATACAATCATTAAAAATTTAATTAGACAATTATTTAAATTTAAATATTTTCTTTATAAAGATTTTTGATGAATGAGTTTGATCTTTTATGTTATGCTTTTATTGTTCTAATAACAAATGCTAATATTTATGACGTTTATTTACTGGATGAATATTTGTATAAATTTTAGCTATATTACTGAAGGAACATTGTTTTCTAGAATACTTTATATATTTAAAGCTGTAATTCTCAATAAATTTGAAAACTAATGTTTTCTTGAATATGTCTATATTGTAACATTTACTAAACTGTTTACTTTTCTCATAAACTGCTTAATGATTGAGAAATTCTATACATATTTGATGAGTACTCGTTATTAAATATGATTCTAAATATTCAATAAAAATATGCTTCCGAAGTGTCCTTCATTAGCCCGCATCAAGAAAGAAACATTGCCTTGATTTATTTTGCTTCTCAAATCACCCGATCTACGGATCTTATACTCGATAGAAATAATTTTCAGCACAATGTCCGCTACAATAAGATTTCCCAAGCGCGACATAATTTCTATAAGGTAACAAAAAATAAAATATCTACATATTTTCTATCTAAAAGTGTGTCGATACACAATCTACCGTACAACTTTTACAACAGCAAAGATCACGCATTCGGTGCTCGATTTATTCCGTTCAACGATACGCCGTTACAACCTGCAATACGCGACTCGCGCTCGCATTACGTAACTAGCGCATACATACGTCTAAAACCTAACAAACTAATCTTTATCTTTGGATGCTGCGCATCATGTCCACTGACGAGTTCCTGATCAAATTCGAATTGTTGGCGTTATTCTGAGCGATCAAGTTGCCGGATTGGCCCTGATAGTTACTACCGGCTGACGCATGCCGAATCGTTGAACTCTGCTGTGGCGCGTTCACCGTCGGTGTCCTGTGCCCAAATTGTCCATGGCCAGTTGCCTCAGCAGCTGCATTTGTTGGTAATCCATTCTCGATGACTGGCGCATGGCTGCCTAAAGTAGTATTTGGAATAAAATTAGTAAAGATCTTAACGAAATAATAGTCATACGAGAGTAGAGCTGTATGGAACTAACATTGAGCTCGCAAGTATGGATGTTTAAAAGAGTGTAAAATTAATGTTGCTTGCCGTATTGCTTACTGTTGTTCGACGGCGAGGTAAGCGGTATCGCCAATCTTGCGTTCACCGCTAGCAGATGATCCCTACGCTGTAGCAGACTATTGACATTCTCCTCAAGCCGCATGTTTTCGGCTCTCAGCTGATGTAGACAGGATAACAGCGAAGCGATGTCAAAGTGCTGCGCCTGGTCCATAAGAAACTGACTGCCCTGTTCCCACTGTCTCTCCAGCAACTGATCCAGCGTCTGGGGTATCGCTCCACCTCCAAGCACACCGCTGTTGGTAGTCAAGGCACCACTGTTCGACGACACGCCAGAGTTGTAAGAATTACCGCTCGTCGCGTTGTTCTGGTTGGCCTTCGCCGAGGCGATCACACGACTGTGCAATGGTGGTCCCACGAGGTTCATGCTCGAGTTGCTCGAATCGGTGAAGATTGAATGGGCCTTCATCTCTTGACTGAGTGTATCCGACATCTTCTGGGCCATCGACGAGGCTGGATTGAGTTGATTGCCAAGCATGTGTGGTGCACTGACGCCGTTGTCGAAAAGCTTCGCCTCCTTCTCTTCCTTCGGCTGGTACTTTTGCTCCATAGCAGCGGCAGCGGCTGCAGCTGCGGCACTGCTGCTGTATTGGGACGACGAATGAGAGTAGCTCTGCGAGGAGGCACTACCACCGGCTCCACCGCCTCCAGCACTGGTCGTCGCGTTGTTATCGTTGTTGCGCCGCTTGCGACGTCCGGAGGCAGCACTACTCATGCTCTCCGATCCAGGGCTACTTGGAGGCGAATCCTTAACCGTGGGCCCCATTGTCTCATTAAAGCTAGATCGCATTTAAGTTGGATTCTCGATGTCGCTCGGGGGGTCGGAGATTATTCGAGTGAGAGGTACGAGGGATTGTTTTTTTTAATTTTTTTTGTTGTATTATACGCTACTCCGTGCGTGGCGCCACTGCGATCAGGCGGCACACGAAGTATGTGTATTATATCTGTGGATTATTATTATATTTTTTTTGCGTTCAACGCTTTTTTTTTCGTTCGAATCTCGTTGTTATTGCTTATGTCCAGCACTGGCTGTAGCCGGTCTAATGCTGTTTTTATTGCACAGAAGACCAACAAACAGAATGTGTCTGCGCTCTCAATTCACATGACGAATGATGCTGTACCTGTGTCTCTGTGTGTGTCTCTGTCTGTAGGGAGGGAAGAAGCTTGTCCTGCTGCGTCTGCTGCTGTACACAGGAGGGGGCACACACACACGTCTATGGTCGGTCTAACGATAGACGAGAATCACAAGCATCGTTTATCGAACGTGGACTCGAGAGATAGAGAGAGAGATAGAGAGATCGAGAGGAGATCCTCAGCGCGTGTGTCTGTGTCAAGTCCTGAAAAACAAAAAATTTAAGTATCAATGATTTTGTCTTAAATAAAGCAGTTGTGTAGTTTTTTTTTCTTTCTTTCTTTCTTTCTTTCTTTCTTTCTTTCTAGTTTGTTTAGTGATAAAGTCGTCGTGAATTGGATCGCTCGTGAACCTTTTTGATTTTTTTTTGCGGTCTTGTTTTTTACTTACGCATATATGTATATTAGATAAACGAGAAAAACGTTTTTAGGGAGGTACGAGATGCAATTTCCGATAAACTCATAATATATAGTAAATGTGAATAGACCTGAAAGGTCTTGACATAATAATCAATAAAATTAATAACAAAGGTACACAGACAAAAAAATGGTCTGTTCCAGATGAACGACTATCATCTCCTTACGTATTTTGGCGCGTAAACCCAAATATGAGATTAATTTCGCCTTAACACTCCGGGATTTTGAGACACCTCTAACTTTAAAATTTTTTTATTATATAATCAGTAACATTGTATAATACTAATCAAGCCTTATATAATTTATTTGAATCATCTTTGAGAAATATTAAATTATGCAGAGTATGATTCGTACCGTACAATGTCACTGATAAAATTATAAAAAAAAATGTTATTCACTTTGAAATAAACGCATTTCAAATAGTCGTAGAATTAGAGGTATATCAACAATCCTGGAGCCATAGAGCAAAATTAAGGTATTATTTGGGTTCAGCGGATCAAAATAAATAGGAATATGACGGTTGAATGTCTCGAACAGAGAATTTTTTTGTTTATATTCCTGTGCAATTTAATAAAATAAATTTATACTCACTTTTATGGGCTTTTAAAGGTTTCAATAAGCCATAAATTATTTTAAATCCTTCAAAAGCCTTCTTTTATTGACTAATGGAAAATTACATCTTAAGCCCTAAATCAGTGAAGTTTTCATCAACAACTGATCCTCTTTCGTGGTAAGCATAAATACAAGAACCGGAGGACTCAAAAAGGTTCGATAAGACCCAAATCGTTATTAATTATTTTTATATTTACTGCAAATTTACTGAGTAAAGTTCTATTTCAGATATTGATCAGGTACAATGGTATCCCAATGTCTGACCGTTTGCAAAATTTCACTATTTTAACATCAAGTTGATCAAGAATTTGAATATTGTTAAAAATCAAGACGACTATATTATGACACTGCTTTATTTAAAACAAAATTATTGGAACTCAAGTTTTTTGTTTCCTTTTTTTTCTTGACTTATGTCGGACAAAAATTGAAAAATTTTAAAATTATCGGCAATACAATTTCAACAAACTGACCACAATTTTCGTGCGTCAGCGTATATATGAATATTGCCATTCTCATTTTTTTTTTTCAAATAAATGCAATGAAAAGTGTATTTTCAGTGCTTCGGCGTGAAATGGTTGAACCCGAGTCGCATCCGACACCTAATATTTTGCTTACGCAATGAAATTTATGAAAACCTGTAAATTTCTTTTGCTCTCATCTGCTATAAAAGTATAAACGTCGGTGGGTTGATTTATACGAGCGATTCCGTCGAATATGCTCCAGTTCCGCGAACTCGAATACGTCAACGAACCATCAAAAACTCATTCGCGAAAATTTACGACGGCCAGGGCTTTTCGCGATATAACAGTCGTTAAATTGCTTAGAGCGAAATTTCATATAGCAATTACGATAATGGTACATCCATTTTTAAAAATAGGTAATATGGGCGTATTTTCACTCGTGTTTGATATTAATTAATTTTATAATGGAACTGTAGAAAGTATAAATTAATATCATCAGGTATTATATTACGCGATATGAAATTCTCATTTCAATTAGTACGGAGGTAAATTAAAATTCAAATAACGTGTGCATTTAAAACAATTAATACAAGTATTATTATACTCTTGGTAAAGCTGGCTTTTAAAAGACTTTGGCGATATAAGCTGTTTCGCAGCAAGTTTGGATCGATATCACACTCTCGCTTTCTCGTGCCGCGCGATGTAAGTATACTACTATTCGCGACAGCTATTTGATAAATTGCCTTGCTACGGAAATAAAGTTCATAAATCGTTTCATAGAAATTATTTCCATTAATATTAAAAATGTTCAATAAATCTTACTTTTCATAAAAGAGAAAAATTTCAATATAAGTATTAAATTTTAACTAGTATTTCTTTTTAAATTTCTATTATATGAAGTTCAAAGAGATTTTCTCATAACATCTAATTAAATTTCATATCATTACACGTGAAAGGTCAATAAAAAAAAGATCTACTTCTATATTATAAAAATGGCAATCATTCACCATACAATAAATTTAGTATGTCATACTTTGGTTAAAATATTGCTAATGTTTCATTTTGCAAGTATACAGCTATAATATAAGTAATATATAACGTAATCATTCATAGGATTCTTACACCTAATTTTTCGTTATTTAAATTTTTATTTGAGTTTAAACTTATTGTCGTCATTCGTTGTAGATTCAAATAATCATTGAAAATTGAATATAAATAATAAAAAATACTCAAATGTCGACAAGGATGTAATTTTATACGAGAACCGACATACGACATTTAACGCTATTCCATATCATATATCAATTCAATAAATCAAAGACACAAAATCATGCAGAATTTACTGCCAAAAAAATCTAATATGTCAAAAAATTTAATGTAAAATATAAAACGTTTGCACGACAAAATCGCGCTAGGACTAAAAAGAACTGCAGTTGGTAATCTCTATAGCGACAGGTAAGCAAATGTCTCCAACATCACGAAACTACAGACCAACAAACTCTTTATTCAATTCGGCCACCTTCCAAGTCAAGCGTCGTCAACAATATAAAGTGCAAATAAAAAACCGGCTCTCGCATACATGCAGTCCGCAAAAAAATGCGTCGCTTCACCGTCTCTACTGCGCTGCGTTGTACATACGCATATACCTATATCTATATACACACTAACGCACGTCTACAGTGGGACATCCCGTGGCTATTTCATAACGCGCGCGCACGAAACTCCAACTAAAATATCAAGGCCGCTGAATCATTATGAAACCGGCAAGGCATCTATACGCGCTAAGCACGCGCGCAAATATAATCGGACCGTAGCTGTATGCACATAGCACAGTTCCAAAAACAACACGGCACACGCGCGAGCCTCGAATGCACGCTAGGAGAGAAAAACAAACGAGAATAAAGGGTATACCTAACCTTCAAAACGAGCGAGCGAGCGAGCGACACACAGCGCTTTACACCCACCCGCTACTTATTCTCTTACCTGCAGGTATATGCAGCCGCACATTGTCTACGTATTTCTTAAATCCAATTTCACAGTAACTATCTTACGTTATCGCTATATCTTGTATACTCGATTATAAACGAAAATGCATCACGCTTGCAGGTACAGATATATACCTCGGTAGCACATAACTTGTGCATAACAAAGATGGCGGCGGCGGCAGCGGCGACATAGCATCAGAGAGCAATTCTTTCCTCGTCCCGGTGCTCACTGCGCGACACTATACGCAGCTGCACACACGCATCCACACAAGTACACACATACAACAACTCACCTGAGCATCGGCACCTGGCCTGCGACGTGGTGGACGACGGCGTGTTCTTGTTGACGACGGAATTGTCGCTTTCTTGAAGACTGCTGCTGCTGCTGCTATTGCTGTTGCGCGGGAGGGGAAGCAGAAAACACTCTCCGTCGGGCGCACACGGACACTCAGTCGCGCGCGCGCGCGGCACGGAGATGCTGATGATCACGAGCGAGCGCTCTCTGCTGCGCGCACGACAGACATAACGAGCCTGGCGACGCCACGCGATGGTGCGGTGAGATGGGGAAGTAGAGTGGTAGAGAAGGACGGAGGTAGAGCGGGACGTGCTGGCATCTGCTGGTCAAGTTGCGGGATATAGATGAAGCTCGAAGTTACGACGTTACTTAGGACTTTAGGAGATATTATGAAGCGCAGTTTATTGAATATGTGTAGGTGATTTGTTTGTTGAATAATAAGCTATTGCGTTGTAATACTGAACAGAGTCTATTGTTTTATAAAGTTTCCTTTGAATTACTTTAAAAAAATTAATGTTAATGTACCTTATCAGTAATAGATTTTATGGTGCATTTATTGGTGTAAATCTGTTTAAATGAAAAATCAATTACTCTCGACTTTGAATGTGCATTTTGTATAGGAATGAAAGTTACAATGGGTTGTATTCAATGAAACGTCAATTTTTATAAAGAGATAATTTATTAAAATAAGTAGTTTTCTAGTTTAACTTATTAACCGTTATGGTTTATAAAAATTTTAATGTACACTTAACTTAGAGTAATAATAATTACATACATTAGTTTATATGTCTACATTTTGATTATTTCACACGATACATTATTTTGTGACCAGGAACCTTCAGACACTGGCTTGAAGTTCATTTTGGCAAATGTACGTTTACTGAGTCTTTCCGGATTTAGAATGACAGATTCGTTTATACATTTACAGAAGTATCTCATGTCTGAGGGTAACAATAATACGTGAGGCTTCTCCTTAAGGAAGGCATATCTTTCCCAAAGTTCGGAGTCAATGTTGACTTCTTTCGCCGGCGGATACAGTGGGTAGAAGCAGGCTTGATTTAAAATATGATTTCCCAAACGGCTGAGTTTGTCTATTCCAGATGGTTTTCTAAACATTGAGAACAAATATTAATTTAATACGATTCCAATTTACAAACATGTGTCAAATTATGAGTTTTTCATATACGTACAGGGTAACTTCTTCGCGTCCAAGATGCATAAGACAATCTATAGATGTAATACCCAATCTTAGACCATCGATATCTAGAGTGCAGGGATCGGGAAGTACATGAATATCTGGACTCTGTGCAGATTTCGGTATGAAATACTCTGGGGTCGGGTAGACCGCGTGATGATGCACATCGCGACTAGACGCTACCAGGACAACTTGAGTGCACTTTCTAAAAAATACATTAATTTATTATTATTTATATCTATTTAATTTTATTAGAACCCTTACAAAGTATAGACTTAAAATTCACCCAGCTATGTGACTTTTAATTTTCAAGATGAGCTTGTTAAAGTACTCCTGATACGTGCAATTGAGTTCATCGTTTTGTATCTTCTGATGAGCGTGATCGAGGATAGGTCCAATGAGTATCAAAACGTGTGGCTCTTCTTCGGCGACCTTAGTCATGAGTTCCCATAGAGGCTGATAACTAAGATCTGTCAATGGTGTGAATGGCCCAGCCGCGACAATTACTTTCAAGTCATCTGTGAAATGGGGTGGCTTGGCTGCGGGTATGAAACTGCCAGTAAACACATCTTGTACTTTCATTAAATTCTCCGTTACATTTAGACCTTCGACAGCGAGTATCTGACCGGGAAACAGGCAACATTCACGGAGTTCACTTACATCCAGCTCAACCTAAGAACATAAAGAAACAATTTATGACCATGTAACACAAGTTCTACAATCACCATACATAAAAAGTACTACAATAATATAGTTTCTCAACCAACCTGTGGCCACAATTTCATATCTGCGTTGTTCACCCTCGGTGGTTTTCTGCACCCCTCCAGCATAGCCGTGGGGTTCGTCTGCTTTGTCTCGGACTCGAAGCAAACGCGTCCCCAGGTACGATAGGGTTTCTGATGCCTCGTCCTTACGTTCCACGTGATCAGCATGTCCTCCTGCTTCTTCTGTTCAGCCCAAAGGCCATTGATCTGGTAGCCAATCTGTCGGCACATACGTGTCCGTACGTCTGACGATGTTTTCAGCAACTCGAACATGTAACGTGCGTTCGCTGGTACGTGCGGACCCGCGTGACGGATCGTATACTTTTGTGGCTTGTCGTTCATCCATGATGTGATTTTGGGGCCAACGCTGGCGAGTAGTTTCGGTCCCGCTGATCGGCTCTGGCTGCTTTGGATTCTGTAACCAAATAATGATTGTATTTTTTGTGATTTTTGACATCAATTAGAACTACACGTTAATTAAAAATGCAGTAATCCGATAATAATACAATAAAGAATTACATTTAGTAACGATAGTTTCAAAGTTAAAATATTCAATCGTACAATTGAAATGAAAGATAAATGTGCTAAGATATACACGCGACCAACGAAAAAATAAATGAGATTGTAAAAAGGACTCTATCGTGAGCGCAATTGAAAACCAGAGCAATAACAATTACACAAAAACCGCCTCCTCATCACCGCACAAAAATAATCCCACGCCATTCCCATGCCCATCACGTACACCTTCTCAAGTTCTCTCGTCACCACTGCGATTTCCACGCGCGGCCACAACAATCTCTCTCCCCGTAAGAAAATTCCTCGCGTCAATATACATATATATCGTTTTTCTTCCCGCCGTTCCAGACCTCAAAAAGTAGTTCTCTATATAGTTCTGTTTCTCTGGCCATCTGTCTCTCACGCGAAGCGTGCACAGAACAGCGCCTATACACGCCGCGGGCGTGATCGGAAAGGTGATTTTTACGAGATCGCGATCATGGCAGAACGAAAAAGAGAGAAAAAGAAAGAGAGATAGATGCTTGCTTGCTTGGCTATTCTACTCACGACTGTGTGCTGCTGCTCAGGCTGAACTCGAGGCTCGCTGGTGGGGCGCATTCTGCTTGGTGGTACTGGCTCGCTGCTGTTACTGTTGCTGCTGCTGTTGCTGTTGCTACTTTGCATCCGGCGATGTCGCTATCTTCAGGATCTGGGCTTCTCGGCCTCTTTGTCCGCTGCGGGAGAGAGAGAAAGAGATCGGGAAATAGTGAGATTGGCCGTGGGTGAGCAGGAGAGAGAAAGAGAGAAAGAACGTGGTTCACGATATATATATATATATAAAAGGCTGGTTTTGTTTTTAGAGGAATATGGCTTGGTGAGAATGTTTAGTGTGTTCTTGTTGTAGAAGGGGATGAGCAACGAGTTTAATTAGTAGCCGTGCGAGAATTTTAATATCGCTATATGATAATAAGCCGGTCGGAGCTTGTGCTGCTCTCTTTTATATAGAGGTACGTCGAGTTTTTGTAACCGCTGTACATAAACACGCAGCTAGTTTGTAAGCTTTATATATTTTGTAGAGCGTCATGCGGAGTATGTGCTCGAGCGCGTTCATATAGCGGTGGGTATTTTTATATTCGCTGAGTATGCAAAAACACACAAAACATTGCCACCGGATGTCAGATAGTTTAGCCGTATCAAGAAACAAGAAGTATTATCATTATAACCAAATAATATATACTCGGGTGCATTATTATACAAAGTATATTCCTGGTAGAAAGTTTTGTTTTATAGTTAATATGCGAATCAAATGGAAGTATTTTTAATCAAAATCAATGTAAGTATAACAGTAGCGTAATGGATTTAAAAGTATTACGAGTAGTCTAAATATCAATATTGTCAAATGTAAATGACAAAATTTACTTTAGCAGAATATTGTTCTTAACTGTAAAGTAAAAAAAAAAATAGATAGTTTGTAGTTAACATTTCTATACCAGGGATAATTTCAACAATATATTCGAAACAATGAAAAAATTTCCATACCTCCTAAATTCTCCTTCATAAGTACGCACTTACTGTAAAAATAACTCAAATAATCGACTATATAACGCGCAAAATAACTGACCTAAACTCTGTTCCTCGTCAACTTCGTTTTAGATCAACAAAAGCTTCGAGAGCACCGATAAACTATCTATTTCAAAATACAAACACGACGCACTCGTCGAGAATCGTATATACGTGTATACTGAAATACTACGTCGGAATTGCGTTATTTTTACAGTACACTTGTTCATTTTTTGTTTCTCCGTCGCCACAGTATATCAAACAACCAAAAGATAACTCGCAGCCGCAGACATTACACCACAGGCTCTAGATCGGGCTGCCGTAGACGAGTGTGTATCTAGTCACGCTTTGACAATCTCACGTGCACCAAATTCATACTCGTCTATGGAATCGCCTTCTTCCTTTTGAGCTA
>JAYJLV010040784.1:0-23411 GCA_036873485.1 Torymus texanus
ACACACACACACACACACACACACACACACACACACACACACACACACACACACACACACACACACACACACCTATAATACAATCTATATAACGTCAAACGCGCGCTTGCATTAATGCGTATAATACGTATACGCACGTACGTGTCACACTTCAGCATTTCACAGTGCGAATATACATAGCGCGCACGCTGACAATGAACTGTGATGGCATTGTAAGCCCTCTTCGCGCTCTTGAGATTCGGATTGACGAGAGAACGAAATCTCGCGCGTCCTTCGAGCTCGCGATGATTTTTTCTTTTTTTTTTTTTTTATACGTACCCGACTTTTATTGGCAGCTTCGCACGCGAACATTTCACTTCCTATGTATTCTGAACTCGCGCGCTAGCTTGTGCATTTCACATGATTTCATATTGGATATTTCTTTATGTATAGGCAAAGCAAAGTGATGAATTGCACATCATTGGGCGTGTGAATACGCGCGTGTATCATGGCTTTTGTTCCAGTTTATGTAACTGGCATAAAGTGGTGATGATACCAGAAAGAGAGACGCGTTCCCTGGAAATGTTAAGTAATTTGTACGAATTGACGTTGATAAATGATAGAGGTAAATTTTTTTTTTTCCTTGGCGATGTGTTATCTAATTCAATTTACTGCAATATAATACGCATTCATTTTTCATCTTGCTTCGTGCAAAACCGTTTTGTTAGATCATATTTATAAATTTAGTGATAATTTTGGTGTACTCTCGGGGTTTTTTTGTTGTAAATGTATTATTTTTCGTTTTTTAAATTTTACTCCAACGTCGGTTAGCAGAAAACCTTAAAAATTGTCTCAACTAGAACTCCAATGGAACGATAAATTTAATGGTGCGTGAAATCTTTGAACGAGCTCGTGCCGAAGAGAGATTTTTCCAGCTGGCCTGATCGACTGGTTGAAGAACCATTAGGATTAATTGGAAATCCAGTGGCTGTATTTTCAAGGAGATACGTGGTATCGCCACTCGATAATTTTGCATAATAAGTTAATTACGTCTATTCATAAATAATCTGCGTAATGTAATTAATAATTATGTATTTTTAATAATTACTTTATTAATTTAATGTTATATTGATTGAATTTTATTGATATATTGAAAAATTATATTTATATGCACAACATTTTATTTTTCGTCTGTTTTTCAATTCATAATAGTCAACATTATCGTGAATATGTTAAAAAATGATATTTCTTTACAGCAAAACATTCTTATAATGTTTACATTAGGCATAAAACTTTTTCAAGAAATCCCTCTACAGGCTAAGTGGTTCTATATATATATACCAAGCTACATTAGAGACCTATCTTAATACGAATCATGAAAACTTAAATAAACTCTCGAAGTCACTTTGTCTAGAAAACAACATTAAATCCACTTACTTTGGCTTCATATACTTGTAATCAATATAAGGAAGAAGAAGCGCTTTCGACACAATCTAAAAATAATAGAAAAAATAATCCGACAACGGTAATCAAACTTGAAAGTTAACTCTATACGTGACTCGAAATAGCCCGAGACATTGACGAGTAGCACTAGTAGCGGTAGCGAAAGCATCAGCGAGGACCGAAGGGCGTTGGAAAATTGGCGTTCCTGCGCTCACTTACATACATGCACCGACGTACATGCACCGACATACATATACACATACGAGGAAAGACATCGTGGCACGTCGTGGCTCACGTATATATAGCTATACGCGCGTGCAGCATCAAAGCGACTCTGCTCCAGATGCGCGAAAAAGTTCGACTTTTTCGAAAAATAATTGGAAATGCGTTAACCTAGTTTCGCGGCAAGAATATTTCATCTTTCACAATGAACCAAGGAGGGTATTTGAATTTTTCAAAGTTATTTGAATAAAATTTATTTATACAAAGAGATGCTTTGTTTTAGAAAAGTATAACAAATGAAATTTTACTTAATGGACTCTTCTTCAATTTGCGATTTCGTCACCTACGGTAACTAAATTACGCTATTAGTTCGAATCTAACCGGTGCCAGGTGGATAACCTGATTTTTGTAGCTTTACTTTCGGAAGAACAAGTCTTATGGGGAGAAAGGTATTTGTAATTGATTGTTAGAGGAAATAATTGTCAGTCGATGTTCTTGTAAATAATTTTAATTTATCAAAAACGAATATATCATTCTCATGATTCAAAAAGATCGATAAAAAGTCATTTATTAATTTTTTCATATATTTTCTTTAATATTAAAATGGATATAACACAGGTAAATAGTATTAACTCGTCTGTATTCATTTCAAATTCATTGTGGCAATCTATAATGTCGAGAAAATTTGAGCTCCGAACCGACCCGTGATGCGCATAATCAGGTGGAAAACGAATTAACGCTATGCAATCGTTACTGGAGATGGCTGTGATCTCATTTGAGATAGCTATTTGAGAATCGATTTTTTTTTAATCGGATGTCCTGTTCATTTAACAGAGTTCAAATAAGGATTGAATGGAATTCACCAGACATTGCAATGCTCGAAAGGGACGTCTGACGCGTAGAAATCTTGCGAGCGTACGGCACTATTTTCCCCTTATTTTAAATTCTTTCCATCCGCAGGAGAAACTGTCAGAAAAATGGAGCCGAATGTGATTTTAAATTTTAAAATTTCAAAAGAAATGTTACACACGGTTATATGATGATATAATACGGTAATTAAATAGCAAACCAATAGAGGGTTGTTTTTTTATATTGACTCTATTTTCCATAAAAATAGTATATCAACTTTTTTAATATTCTTATATAAACTTCGAGATACATTTACATGTGCGAAATATCATTTAATATGAAATAGTATCCGTATACTATTATAAAAAGAATTTTGTTACAGTAATTAGAAAGATTAAAGTTTCAACAATTAAATCAATTATCAAGTTCAAGGGTGACTGTTATTTGATCTAATATCTTTATCACAATAGCTTTCGTAATTAGGTGGTACGCGATATAAGAACTCAATTAATAAGGAGAGTGCACAGCTACCGACAAATGGATTTTAATGAGTATTTGACCGATAAATAAATTTAAACGAGCCCTTTTTCTTCAGATGCAAACAATCTAATCGTAAATATGCTGTTATTTCGTTAAAAAAATTATTGCTCTTATTCACCATTACTTTACAAGTATGGAAACGAATAAGTAAGATTATAAAAGTATAAGCAGAAAAGGTAAAACTTGAGCTTATTTGTTTAAAAATATTAACTTTTCAGAAAATTGTATATAAAAAGGAAAATTTTTAAACTTTTTCATTGCGCTATCCTTAATTGCTTATAATTTTGTGTCAAATTGATATCTTTTAACGAAACCAACTGAAATCTTAGCTTTGTCTACTGTCTATTATATTACTTGAGATTAAATTGCCCATATTCAAAGAAAACGTGCCAATTTCGCGATATTGTGATCACTGAGCTTTCTGTTAGATATACCAGAAATTGACTTGCAAACCTCCGTTAAAAAAAATATTTAAAAACGATTAATAAGTATTGTATTTTTGTCCATATATAACAGTGTCTGTAATATTTTTTTAATAAGTTTGACTAAATTACGCATTACGTCTTATTTTTGTTTCGATAGTATATATCTTATTTCATAAAGTATCAAAGTAACTTATTAAAAGTTTTTACCAGATATCAACGATAATCAAATTAATACTTAAAGTGTTAAAAAACTTGATTGAAAATATAATGGTATATTATGGTTTCCCACAGTTTACCTTGTATAGCGATACAGTAAGTTTATTTATACAGTACCCGTGCATCATATACCTGAGAGATTCGTACATCAGAGTATTGACTTTATCTATATCGATTTAAACTAATAGAAACTAAATAGAAATATCTCAACTATATCCATAATTCGTCAGATACATTTCAATTAAAATTTTAAAGAAGTAATTTATCTTTATATTACGAAACAACATTAATATTAATATAAGCTATATGAAGCTATATTTTCTCCTCGAATTTCTCAAAATAAAGTTTTACAAATCGCTTATGCAGTTTATATTTACAATATAAACGACAACTTAAATTTACTAACAAAGTTCTTTTGACTATAGACGCTTTGTCGCCGAACAAAATACCGGTAAAGCCGCGCGTTTTAATCAAACTCGTCCCATCTCGAATAATCCAAAATAAAAGACCGTCCCCGCCCGCAAAACTTCATTTAAACCATCACTTTTCCCTCACTCTCTCTCTCTCTCTCTCTCTCTCTCTCTCTCTCTCTATCTCTCTTGTCTCTGAAAATCCGTCTCTTTCTCTTTCCCCGTTCGTCTAACCACCTCGGCTGCTCGGCACTCTTCAATCTCTCCCTCTCTTTTCCTCCCTCCTATACCCGTCGAAGAGAAAATTCGGACACCCTCGTTCCTCCTCCTGCGCGCGCGCGCGTTTTCGACTTTTCAACTCGGCATCTCGACTCACGCGTTATACTCACACATTCTACATATACATCCCGTTGCACCGTACCTCACACACACGGCTTACCGCGTGCATCCTCTCTCTCTCTCTTTCTCGGTGCAGCCACCCACTCTCGGGGGCGCCCCACCAACCTCGGGGCGCGCGAGGGCATGCGGCGGACTCACTCTATATACGTGCGTTCGATCGACCCGCGCGCTCTTGCTTCAGCACATAGCGCTGGCGGCGCGGCACACACACACACACACACACACACAGAGACACATATATATAGAGAGAGACTGCTGTACGCTCGGGTCGCACCGCTGCGACAGCATCTCACTGTGTGTTGTACACGATAGTCGAGCGCGCGCCGCTGCCCTGTGAACACCACGTATAATATATACGGACTCAACGGTGAACAGTCATCGCGCGTGCGCTCGCGTTGTACACCTGCTGCTCGAGATTACAGTGACGACAGGAAAATCATATAGTCGTCCTATGGTTTTGGAGGAAAATCAAAACAAAGAAGATAAAGAATAAGTAAGGAGTCATTGCAGAGTATACAAGACGAAGACACTCTCGTACTCGCGATACTCCGGTGAAGCTTGCGCTGTATATAGCTGCCACTGTTGTACGGTGCAGCAATCTTCCGTCGTCGACGTTGTAACCATGCACCGTGGTATGAGACGAGTAACTTATTGCTAGCAGGGAGACAATGTGAGCGCAGCCTAGGAGACTGAGTGCAGCGCTCAAGGAATATGTCGCTCGAAGGTATATACATGCACACACACACATATATATATATATATATATATATATATTCGCTTGAGCTTTTTTACATTTATCCATGGGTATCATACAGTGCCGCAATACAGCGGCGCTATGCGCGGAGAATACAGAAAGAGAAAGAGAGAGAAAGAGAGAGAAAGAGAGAGAAAGAGAGAGAAAGAGAGAGAGAGAGAGAGAGAGAGAGAGAGAGAGAGAGAGATACAGAAAGAGAGAGACAGAGCGCAAGTGAGCGTTGTGATTTATTACTCGCGCGCGCGCAAGCATCAGCTCCTCGGGGCGTTGAATTCTCTTTTCTCTTGTTTCACTCCTACGATATATTTGTATCTGTGGTATACATATGTATCTATATAGGTACCTAGTTTTATACGCAAACGCGTTCACTTTTTTCTTCCACCGACTCTGCTTCTCTGTAATTTCGAACGTGCACGTGTTTCGTTTTGTCTAGTATTCGCGCGCGCGCGCGCGCGGTGACTGCTCGAAATTTTTCGGCTCTTCTCCTTTTGGCATTTATCGCACGTTCTGCTGACTTTTATCGGGGATGGTTTGCATTCGCTTCCGTACCTTTTTCGTTTCTGTGGTAACATTTGTGACGATAAATTTCTATTCATTTATGTCGCGATATTTCCAGAACATCGTTTTTTAAGAAATATTTTATTATACTGAAAATAGCCGTACTTGTGTTTTAAATAATTTATTTTGAAATAAAATTTAAATTAAATTTCCGAGTAAAATTTTTATTATTCCTTTTTGTAACTTGGGGTTGAAAAAAATCGATTTCCTATCTCTATTTCGTGCGCAGAAAATACGACATTTCTTTACACGCGTTTAATGAGATTTGAAAATACATTTTTCACGTGCACAATATGTATGTTCTAGGTGCTAATTAAACTCTTGTAAAATATAGTGTTTTCTCACGCAAAATACGCACGAAAAATCAAATTACTCCTACTTGTTAAGAAAAATAATAGGAATAGGCAATTCGTGCTCAAGGTGATTACTGTGTTCGTGGGGTAATATACTGTTTCAACGTATTTTTTTTTTACTTTGTAGCAAATACCGTAAAAATGAGAAAAATAAGAATTATGTAAAATGAGTTTCATGGTCATAAATAACAAAAAGGAATACCCTCGATGTATACTGTGTAGAGGAACACGTGGAACTGCTATATAACTATTTAAAATTGTCAAAATATAAATTTCATGAAAAAAGCAATTTAGGAAATAAAGGCAAAACTGAACTAAAAAACATTGACAAAAGACGTAAAAAATACGTAATTTTTATAAAACTTTAAATAAAACACTTTTTTAAATGCTATATTTCTAATACATTTCAGCATATTTAATTGTTTATAATATTTGATCTAGAGATTCGTGAATATTCTTATTTCATTCTTAACGCTGTTTAATGCTCTAGTAATTTGAAATAGTGGGCCCATCCTAAAATATTTTATTTCTTACTTAATTATTATACGGAATCTAAATAAACTTATGAAAATTGTTTCAAGACTACTTTTTGATTATCTATAGCAATTTTTGTTAAACATGCTTTATGATGATTTCATATTTAATAAGTACACATATCATTAGTAGGTCATCAATTTTAAATCGATTTTATTTTACAATATTTTGTAAAAAAATATATATCTGTAAAAAAGTAAAAAATCTATGAAGTAAACAAAGTTCAAAAAATTAAGTTTTATAAACAATTTGAAAACAGCCAAATTATTCAAAGTAAAAGACTTATATTTGTGAATAAATTATAATTTAATACCTATTAAAAAGCTTTTACAACCACTTATAAAAGTTATTATCAAAATATTAGAATTGTTTAATTTTGTTTCTTGAAATTCCCTAATGAAAAAGTAAAGTAAAAAATGAAAGTTTATTACTATATATGAGTAAACTGCTTATTAGAATAGATTTAAGAATTAATAAGAATAATTATTACGTTTATTATATTTACATATTACGTGTTAATTAGTTAGTTAGTGACTCAAATACCAAAGATGAGCTACTATTGTATGACGTCGTTAATAGCATCATAAACGTACACTTATCAATAAGTTAAGTACAACACGAATGCTATCATAAAGGTGAGGTCCTTGGTTTCATAGCCCTTTTATCATTGAAGTCAAGTGGGTGATAATTCCACCACCCTAACCTAGATTTTCTTCAGCGGAATTCTTAGGTGAATATTGTTTTCGACGTTTTTCTCTGAAAATAGGTATTGTCTAACAAGATAGACGACATGTTTTCTGAGTTTGAAAAATGATTGTTGAAGCCGCAACCACAATTTGAAAATTTATTTCGATCTTCTTGAGAAAAATAGAAAAAGGGACGATTAGATACAATAATACAAAAAAATTAATATAAATACAAAGTTTTCTCTATAAACATATAAGATTACTTATATACTTACATTTATAATTTTTATCAGAAATTAAAACGAAATTTTAAGAAATTTTTGATAAATCTGCAACAGCAATAGCCTAGAGTTAGATTATAATATATTGTATAAGTATAATGATAAATTGAGTACATATTTTACAAGAATCCAGTATATCTTTACTTTAAGCAACTGCAGCGGAACTTGTCTTATTGTCTCCCTTCTTATTATCAAAACTTTCCTTATACCCTGACCACAGCTCTCTCGGTGTTCTACTATACTGCAATACCATATAGAGACAAAACAAAATAATAGAAGAGGTTGCGCGTCCCCTTGAGTGAAAAAATAAGAACAAAACCTTCTACATTTGAAGAAGGACTTAGAAAAGAGTATAAATTTTAATGAAGAAATTACGAAAATTGAAGTTGCATTCTGATGAAATCTTCGAATATGAACAAAAATTATCTTGGATTTTAATAAAGATACTCCAAAAAAGAAATAACAGCAATATTTCTTAAAACTTGGTTCATTTGTATTTTAGTTATTGTACGTCAATGTAAATATTTTTTTAAATAAATATATTTTAAGAACATTTATGAAAAAAGCACATTTTGGTCGTTAAAAACAAATATTTAAGAGTTGCACCGATGTTTAGAAGTAGAAAGATAGTATATTAATTAATCAGTCATACGTATACACTCTTTGATAACCCACTGTATGAAGTATTTGCTCAGCAGAACTTTTAATCAATCATATAGAGATATTATAATTTAAAACTTTTAGCTATTTCTATGTATAGAATTATCCTCGTTTAGTTGAAACTGACTCATCGATAGAAAGTACGAATTGCTATATAATTGCACGAGATCTGGTTAGTAAAGTTTAGTTCAGTTCTATAGTTGTACGTGCAAATTTGAGCAAACGCAGCTAAGGCCCTAAAACTAACATTGTTTAAGTTCAAATCGAACGATTTGAAACAAAATCAATAAATTTCCTTGAAACAACTTTGCATGAAGGAATTCTATCCAAATTAGCAAACATTTAAATACAAATTTATAAAAAATCAAACAATAGTATATATTCTGCAAAAAATTAATCCAACAAAATTTTTTGTTTCTATATAATATTATTAAAAAGTAATTAATATACATTTTTAAACTATGGTACACATTTTATTAGAAAATAATTTAGAGAATGTAGCAAAATTGTAGCAAAGTGAGCAAAATTAATTTGAGCTTCCATCAAAGCTTTTATTTCTTCATCTGTTTCTACTTCTCTCATCATAATAATAAATCTTCTACTATCTACTTCCTGATTAGAAAAACTGATCAGCTTCGAAATACAGTACTAAAAAACAAGCTTGTACTAGTCTTCGAAAAGTTCATTTTATCTTTTAGTTTATTAAATTTTCACATAACAGGAGAAAAATTGCTTCGTCGGTAGATAAAAATCGGAGACAGCAACTTCCCATTTTATAGCAAATTTTTAATGTAAACAGCCAGTTAGTATAAATAAAACGTTTTGAATTTCCACCAAGAAAATACTAAAGTTTTAGAAGCTAGTTCTCTTAAACAATACATGACATAAATTAGATCTGATGACCACAAAAATAATACTATAAACAATTACAATTGATTATCTGAGTCTTCAAAATAAATGCCTCCTAATAAAGTATATTTCGCACTCGCTTGCGTTTAGCTCTTTTACAAAAAAAAAAAAAAAATGAAACTAGTTACATATGCTGACCAGTATATAGACCGAGACCGAGAAATATGTTTAACAATATTTGTTTTTTATAAGATAAGATTTATCAGGCCTACAGTTTTCGCACATTTTATCTACTTATACTTACGTTAATAAAACTTTTCAATGACTTAAAGTCAAGAAAATGTTACGTAGTTAATTTTGAAATGTTATCAACATAAGTACAGCCACATTAGAGATTTAGGTACAAACCAAATGATTTTTCTGTGTTTAACCATAATTTTACGGTTAACAACAGCATATTTTTCGCTTATTAACGGCTTAATTGACAACCATCCTCAGATAAACAGAGGGCCACGTAAAATAGACATATTTTATGTCTTACAGTGAACAGCTTTTCAATTATAACATTAAAAGCCAAGTTTGTGTGTAAAATAATCTAAATTAATATTTAACACATACGGAGACATATATTAGAGCGAATGCACAAGTAAAAGGGCAAAAATTTTCAATTAGGAAGAACAGCTCCTAGTGAGCAAATGCGCGCCAGCACACATAGCATTCCCGAATAATTCTGCCTTCGTCGACTTGCGCTTAATGTGCCGACGGCCGAGCCAAATGCATCGCGGGTTAATTGTTTTCGGGCAATTTATCCTTGGCCACGAAGTACCTGACCTGCCCACATTCACACATACACACACGTATTCCTCCCCCTCATCTATATATAATCGTTATTTCCTTCGGCTAGTTCCCGCCCTTCGTGTGCATCGCGTAATGCGCTCAAAGCTGTCTCTCTCTCTCTCTCTCTCGTTTACTATCATATATACCTATACCGATTCAATGACAAACGCGCACTGCGTCTCCAAAGTTAGTCAGCCTGGTGGCACGCACGCAACAGTAGGCTCGTAAATACATGCTCTCACCTTGCCATTTCTGATGGTTTTGCAGGTAACGCAGGGCCACGCGCGTCGCTGAGGAAATCACCGCACCAACACCAGCAGGACCGAAGAAACAACTGAGGTCACAGGTGCCACTCCATATCGCGAGGTTCGACTATATCCGCGAAGGCGTGGACTGACGGATCATCCGACGTGCACGTGATGCCAGTCAGCGAAATCAACGCGATGGCTCGCACTTGTTTTTGCCTCACGACTCTACTGCTGCTCCTCGTGAGAACAGGTGATTAGCCCTGAGGGAAAGTGTATGTATATACATAAT
Organism: Torymus texanus; assembly: GCA_036873485.1. Classification (NCBI taxonomy): domain Eukaryota; kingdom Metazoa; phylum Arthropoda; class Insecta; order Hymenoptera; family Torymidae; genus Torymus; species Torymus texanus. The sequence goes on from JAYJLV010040784.1 coordinate 10,533, forward strand.
AGGGCCGATTGGCGGTTACGATATCGCGGTGGCAAACTTCTATCTTGTTCTTTCTTTCATTGTCGCCGTGCACGGCCGATGTCAAGGCCTCTGATTTTCTGATAATTTCGTTTTATGGTTATTGACTCTGCGGCAGTGTCAAGGGCTCCGATTCGCGATCGTTTCTTTTTATTGACTCTTCGGAGCTATCAGGGAGAGAGAGAGGGCGAATGGAACATTCGCTTATTTGCAAGTCGGACAATAAGGTGATAATGAGGGGAAATAAAAAAAAAGAGTGGGAAAAGTTGAAAAATACTTTGATAGCGCAAGCGTTAGTCTTTATTATTTTTAATAACAAGGACTGTTGTATGTAAAAAGAATTTTTTCATTTACCGAATGAACCAAAACTAAGCTATATACTACTTTTTGTTTCCATCGTAATTGACCCAGATTGAAAATTACATTTGACGTGGAGAGGTGATCAAACACTCTAAAAATGGGAATTCTTATATTTAGATGAAATAAGTTGTTTAGATGATTAGAGATTTCATAGAAATTGAAACCGTGGTAGTATAGTTTTTTATGAATAAAATAATAACGCAACAGTACTTTTATGCAGTATTTAACAAAACTTTAAAATACTATATAGTGTATTAAAATTCAACGAATTGTATAAATTTCAATACTTGTATAAAGAAAATAATATATATATATATATATATATATATATATATATATATATGTAATTGAACCAAGTACTCTTTTTGTGACGATAATGTTGCAGAGTTTTCGATTTAGTTAACAAAGTAGAACGTTACTTTGCGGTACTTCATTATTCACGCGAAGACAGGTGTAAAACGACTGAGTATCATTATTCAGAAACTATATACGTACGTACATACACGCGCAACTTTGATGTAAGCAACACCTTTGTACCCCAAACAGAATCGAGAAGCGATGTTTCGCGTTAAAAGTATATTATTATGTCTCGGGCGTTCTGCATCATTCCTTCGAAACAAGTAGAAAGAGTGGATATATTATATGGGTCAATTAAGCGGATATCCTCGAAGAAAACTTTTGCACGTGCTAAAAGATCAAGGAAAACGCGTCTCTCCTCATGTAAAATTCCGATCTCGCTTCTCTCCTTTTCCCCCTTTCCACCATCATCTCTCAACTCTCACCTATTTATTTGTCCTCTGATTGCAGACGGCCTAGAAGAGAACTGCACGGACTTCCAGGGTGGTACAGTACGACACGGTTTACTCTACGTCCCAGGGCCTGCGGTTTGCAGTCTCTGTGTCTGCTACCACTCGGAACCGATGTGGTGTAAGGCGATTTACTGCACGCCACCCTACGTAAGTATATATATAGTATACGCGTCAAATATTCAAAACTAATGTGTGTATGCAGCGGTTGATGCGGTAGATGGCTAAGCGGAATTTCAACTTCCGCAGTATATGTATCTATGTACACGCATGAGAGTACTTATATATTATACGCAAAACGAGACGTGCGCGACGAAAATCCGCATAGCGCTATGCGAGCGCGCCAACTTTTCGGTGATATGCATAACGATGGCATGGTATATTATCATCGAACAACGCGCACCTTCACGTTGTCGTTGAGTTGAGTTGCCGTGCATTGCGAAATGTGTATATATATGTACAACTTACTCGTCCTTCTCGCGTTTCACGTCAGTTCGTGCGATACTTTTGCGTTAATATGCCCCGTTTGTTTCAATTGACGTCAATTGGACAAAAAGTTCTTTTTTATACTCGCGCGTGCATGTGATTGCTGTAACCGCATCGCGGAATATTTAGTAATCCCATTTGATGGTATTGCCATGTACATATGTATGAAAGTGAATTACATTGAAGTTTGTCATACTTAATTGCTTGCAGTATTCGTAAATAATTTTTAACTTTCAATAACACATATGTAGAGGTGACAGGTGTATATTAACAAAGATATTTTCGATATGAACGTTCAGATACTAAAATGTTTATAACATTAAGGCAGGGAATAACGTAACTCAATTAAATCATGTAAAAATATGCTGACAGATGTGTATATACATTTTATTCGTTTATTTTTAATGCAACGTTGATTGGGGTTTTAAATAATACAAAAAGAATTGCAAATTAATTTCAAACAGTTTTTTTAAATGTTGGTGATTCATTTCTCAAAAGAATCTTCAATTTTCAATTTGAAGCATCATCTTGATTTTACGGTTGAAAAAGACTTATTTAAGAAAAATTTTTTTTATTATAAGCAAAATGAGCTATTAACATGCAGCTTTCATTATTTTTATTAACTCTAAAGCTGAATAGTCAATTTTTTTTCAAAAAATATTTTCTTTTTTCTCCGATTTTTCGCTTCAAATATAGTACCTGCAGAAAAAGGAAGTGTGTTGACGAACATGATGATATCTTCCTTACAGGATGTTTTAAAGAAAAATTTCAAAAAGATCCTTAATCTGTAGATGAGCGGCTATATGATGTGAAAACTAGGACATCTTAATTTAATAAAAAATGGTAGTCGACTGAAGAAAATCGACATTTCAAACCAATTTTTTGCAATTTTTTCATAAATTATTTAATTTTTAGTTGGATAAAAACGTCGTATTGAGTAAAGCGGATTAAAAATCAGAAAATTATAAATAAATGTTATATACCTATATACCTTTAATCAATGACATCTGCGCTACGTAATAAACCTTCAACTTCCTTAAACAGATCTCCTTCTGTCGCATAATTAGACTCTCTTCTAACTAATCTACCTTCTCTCGGGCTTTAAGAGCTATATATAGCGATGCGCCATGGTTAAATATTGCTTTTCGACGCGTACGTCAGTGTATCGCCTCTTTGCCCATTTTAACACTTACAATATTAATAATTTTGTAAATCCTATAAAACCTTCATTAAAAATGCATACTGCAATAAAGATAGCAATTCCAATAGCTTTACAGTAGCAAGTAAGCTTAGATGACATGTTTCACACGAAGAAGTTACAACTATGTTGCGTTTTTAAACCAACATATTTTCCCAATAAATCATTAGATGAGGATTCCGAACATGAACTGGCTCTAGAAGAGACTATATTTCTTTATCGAACGCTACAAGATGTTGATAGGATGTCAATGTCCCAGTAGCTATATGCTTCAGCCATTCGCACCACGAATCAGCGCCTTTGGAATAGTATGTGTATTGTGGGTTTCCCTTAATAGAAATTTTATACAAGTACGTGGCTACAATGACACCCACATGTTCTTTGTTGAATCGTCGCAATATAACTTACCACTGAAAAGTCGTTCATAACTTTATTTGTCAGTTGTAATATGTTCGGGATATTAGTTATGGAACTCTTATAATGAAAAATTTTTTACTAAAAATAAATATATTCGATTAGAAATAAGGCAAAGACTTACATTTTTGCAAAATAATTATCAGAATATACGGTGAAAATTTTTATTATTTTGGTAACTTTCACTTTTAAAAGTAATTTTTACTACTAAATTTTTCTGATAGGATATAAGGCAACTCTTACTAATAGGGTATAGTAAACACATAAGGCGTTTCATAAATTCCATCGATTATAGGTCCATGTAATTATAAAACAGTATTTAAACGTTACGCACGATTTTACGCCAAGTTCACTTTTAAACAATTTTGTAAAAACAATATACAACGTGTTAAATTTAATAATATAGTTTGTAGCTTAAATGAAAAGATTTACATGCTCTTCATTTTACAAAATATATTTATTCTCACGAGACGATTTTTGTCTTCTATGTTCAGGTTGGTAGCTTGCAAATCTCAAATGTTTCTGACCATTTTTAAAAACTAAATAAAAAAACGATTCTAGTCGTTGCAATACTCCTAAACTTAATCTATATGTATATTTTTCCAGTAGTATATAAACTCTATGCAGAAGTGTGACAGGTAACCAATGTTTAACAAAAAGAATTCAATCCATGATTGAGCAACTATTGTGCGCGGAAAGCGGCACAGCTCACGCGTTGGTGACGTACGTGCTAGACGAATTATCAATGAAGAATTCGAATTTCTTAATAAAACTTTAGAATTCTATCTTTGCATATATAAACATTCTAAAAATGTAATGGAAAATCGAGTTGTATAAACTATCAATTAAGATAAGATTATCATTGAATAAACTATAAAATACGTAGAAATGCACACTACTTTTTTTTTTTTTTTTTTTTTTTCATATAATTACTTTGACATATACCTACTACAATGATGTCATAAAAGACATAAAAAATCAATAAAGTAAAGTGGCATGCAGATTATAGAGCAATTTAACATAATAATGAGAAAGAGAGCCTTATCTCGTGCATGATCATATAAACATGATTTTTATCGTGAAATAAAGTTTTCACTTACGTCAAAGCTCAGCTACACTTGGCTTTTTCCATGCCTGTCAACCACCACTTGAATTAGAAAGTTATCTACCAAAAGTTATCCTCACTTAATTGAAGAAATAAATTTCCCTCAAAGCGTACCCATCGGCCGGCAGGATCATTCTTCATTCGACGCCACGCGTGGATTAGCATTTTATAAATTTTCCCTTAATCGAATTCCGCTTTCTCCGCGAATAAAATTCAAGTCCCGTGCGAAGTCCCCGTATATTATTCCGCATTACTGCGGCGGATCTATATATATATTTTACGAACGACGACAGCAGCGACGAATACTCGGCGCGATTCGACTTCAGATTTGTACTCTCGACGCACGCGTACGCCACTCCAAAGTGCGCACGGGAGAAAATCCATTCAATCCGAAGTTCCGCCCTGCGTTATTCGTGCGCACAGGATAAGAACGGCGCATTAAAGAAGATCGCGCTATATGCTGACGCGAGGGAACAGAGACGAGAAAAAGGTTTTTTTTTCTTCTCATTTCGTTCGAAGAGCGAACAAAAATTTCCGGCGATGCCGTCGTCGCAGCGACGTGGTAGCTCTCAATCGCGCCAATTAGATTCTGCCGCTGATAAAACGGTTTGCGCGCAAGCACTCGTTTCTACTATTATGCGCTCGTTATAGGTCGACGAGAAATGTGCAGCGTACTGACTTTTGCGTCTCACAGTTCTACCCCTGTATATATCGCAGGTCTTATTGATTGCCTTATTTGTCGCGTGTCGTTGTTTATTTAACAATTTCGAAATTCGTAAATTGGATCGAGTGGTTTTATTTTATTTTCAACATCCGAAAAACACGAAAATGGAAAAACAAGTTATTTCTCTTATTGGAGAAATTCCTATCCAAAGTTAAATATATCTTCTGTAGAATTTTATTTGAAAAATCCTAGATAAATAAGATTTATTATTTTCTTACTTTTTTTATATATTTTTACATAAAAAACAATATATAATTTATATTGATCATATCGAAATCACTGTAATTTCAAATTGCCTTGTTTCGGCTACGTGCGAATAATAGTGGTGTCTTAATACTGGCGGATTTCCAATAATGTTTATGTGTTCGAAGTGGAAGTAATTACATATGAACTGTGTATTTTATCATACTTAATGCAGAGAAACGTCTATCAAGTGTAATTTCGTATTAAACGTAAAATAAATTCTGATAATTTTTCAGAACAATTTGATAAAAAATGAAAGGATTTTTACATTCTTATAATACATTTTATAAAAATATATTAAAATTATCTATAGTAAAATTATTAATTTAGAATATTTTCCTATTAAATTATGTACTATATTGTTAATGTTTACGTATATTAAATTCAATAAAAGTGCTTTTATAGATAAGACAGGAATAATCTTTAAGTGTTAAACGAATTTATCTTAATAGCTATATAGATATAATTCTGTGACTTCCCGGAATAACCGAATAAGTCCACTTTTCGAGTTTCCAAGAAAAACGGGTTTTAATGTTCAAATTTATATGTAAAAACGGGAGAAACGAGATAAGTCGCGATTCTTGACTAGTCAATTGACACATTCAAAACACATATTTACACGCTGGTTTCAATAGATTATACATTTTCTGATAAAACGAGTAAGAACTCAAAAAATTATAGACTTATCTGGTTATTCCGGGAACTGTGGACTTATCTAATAGTGCGGTTCGCGTTTATTTTAGAGCGTATTCTTTAATTTAATTATGAAACGGGTCAATAAATTACAAAATTAGCAATTGTTGAATGAATTCTTCTAACCTATTCAATAAATTTCTATTTTTCTGACATTTCTATTAAATTTACAACCATTTGTATTGTATTTGTATTGTACTAATACTGTAAAATTTTAAAATGTTTATAATTTGAAAGTGTGTAGGAATTTTTTAAATAAACAGATAAATATATATTAGTCATCATAGTCACGTTCAATTTGAATAGATAAAATAAATGATAACTAAAATAAACGACAAACGAAAAAAATGATGGACTTATCCGGTTATTCCGGGCACAAAATTTGAAAAATGTACTTATCTGGTTACATTTCGGGTGAATTGTAGCTTTACGGTAATATTTTTGCTACTACTGAAAATGGTAAATGAAAAAGGCCTATTTGAAGATACAAAATCCGGGGTTATCTCGATTTTCAAGAAAATGAACTTATTCGGTTATTTCGGGAAACTACAGAATTTTACCTTCTTTTTACAATTTTTTTACAGAATAAATTTTTATTATTGCTCATATGGGCGCAAGAGTGTACTTGAGAAAAACAACGCATAGGTCGCATGTACTCCGATTTACAATAGCGAGTATAACGAGTGTTTTTCCGTGATTATATACTTTTCATTATCACGCAAGTATCGTATACACCTTTATAAAGCGGCTCCTCGTTATTTTTAAATATTGTCGCATGTTGCGCATTTTCTGATAATTTTATGAATAACGTAGATATCTTTTAATTACGGAGCGCTTTCGAACGATTCTGCAAATTTTTTTTTTAACAACATCGTTACAAAGGCATCATTGTAACTTTGTTTGTCGTATATGCGTAACAAAGCACTTCATTATTGTTATCATGTTGGCAAATAAAGAGAATAATGATGGTTACTTTCGATTACGTTATAATTCATGTTCACATGAAAAATAAGGTCAAGAATATTAAGTAGTCACTTTCGTATACGATCAGACTTTTTAATTATGCAAACATACGGTTAGAAATTTGAATATAATCTGAATTAATTTTTGAATTTTTAAACTTTCTGTCACATAGTATCATTCATAAGTTAAGTTTTAATAGAAATTTTAAAAAATCATGACGATTAAAAGTTTTTAATTACAGTGCCACCAAAGTTTTCTCATAAAGTAAAAAATCGACACTTCAAAAGAACACTTCGCGCAGAATATAACTTAACTTCTGCACTAATTAAGTTAATAAAATTATCGTCGTTTTAACGAGCACAATTTCATTGCAATGGGTGATATAAAAGTATATATACCTAGTATTTAGAAAAAAACGCAGGTCGTTGCGTCGGAAAAAGAATATTAACGAAAACTCTTAATGACATCATTTTTGTTAATACAATTAAAATATCATTGTCTACAAAGCGCTGTTCATATAGTATCCTAATACCATAATGACGAATGCAGTATACGGTGCGTTGCACTTACTGCCCTTGATTCTCTTGAACTTTTTCCTTTTTCCGTATGCGCTGCTTCTTTTTTGTCGCTTTTCTCCCAGCGCGTTGAAACGTTATCAAAAAGGCCTTACGACAGCAGTACTTTTGAATGTTTGTAGAAAATCACGAACCGCGCATCGCTTAAGATTAAGTGTCGGTTTCAAGCGAACCTACGAATGCAAATGAAGGTCGTCACTTTGTCCTGGAATACGTACATGAGAAAAAGTTCAGGTTTTTTATCATATCATCTTTTAAAGTCTTTATTTGATATGAAAGACTATTGTGCTTTGTTAGATTTTGGTCTGCATGAGAAAAGAAGGACAGAGAATAAGATTTTTTAATACTGATAGTAATTTCTTATTCTTATTATTTTTAAATTAATAATCATATTTTTTACTGCAAATGTTATTTTAGTCATAGTTTGGAAGGAGTTCGCAGAGACATGACCTACTTTAAATCATAAATATAAAATTAGATTAAATAAAAACGCTTACTTAAAAGTACATCTGTTAATTACGCCCATCATAATAACATTGAAGTAAATAAAAAGAGTGTTGGTTAGTTAGATATTAAAAGAGACAAAATTATACTTTGCGTAGACAATACTTTTTTGTTAATAAGTAAGACATCATGTTCCGACGTATAATTAATAATAGTTTGTTATCATATATTTTCTGTTATATTATTAAAAAATGTTAATAATTTCCAATAGACTTTCACTCGTTATAAAAAATAATATAATTATAATAAACTTTTATTAAGCAAACATCTCAAGGTTATCAGTTTTCATTAATGATATTGTAAAATCGACATTCGCAGTTGTACTCCCAAAATTAATATTGTAATTTATACTCTGGCGTAAATTAAACCATCGTTTATTGATTATCCAAATAAAAACCAGAATTAAGATTATGTAGCTATAAATAACCAAACATTGCTTAATAGCTATATTGCGCCGACCGATCTAGAAAGACGTCATTCCCTTCAATTGCTTCTTCATCAAATAAAATTTATGTTTCACATAATTTTAATTGCTGTTTTACACATTTACATTATTGATATTTAAATGTAGAAACTGCCTTTATAAAATTTAACAGCTGAATTATGTCTAACAAAAGATTTTTATGGGCGATATACATACAACGAAAATGACATTCCCATATATCGATCAGACACTGTATCTTTCTCTCAACACAAGCAATATTTGTTCACTTCCATGTTGCCTTTACCTATATTTACTCTTGCATTCGCCCGATAAATGCCGAGTAACGCGAACGATCGAATAGGCTACATCCATCGCAATGTGTTCAACGGTAACCTAGGGATTTCGCGTGCGTCGCGCGTCAGCGTGAACTTTGGAAAATTACATTAGTTGTGAGAGAGAGAGAGTGGTTGATTTGGTTTGTGATGTCTTTTGTTGCCTCGTGTTCGATGCTTGCTCCTTTGGAATTCCGTATAATGCTGTTATTTAAAATCACGACTTGTCTGAGGTTTATGGATGCACCTTTCCAACCATTCTTATAAGAGACAGAATTTATTTTTAACTGAATCCAGCAAATAAAAAATTACTTTTGCGTCATTTAATTATATAATTTATAAAAAAAAATACGACTTTTTAACATATTTTACAAATCACGTGTAGCCGTAAAAGAAGAAACTCTTATTTGAGAAGCGAAGAAATATTCTCATTTCTACGGAAAAATAAAATAAAAGTCTCATTTGTACTATTTAGTATAGTTTTCCGCCAAGTATTAAGTAGTAACAAAGCTACAAAAGCGCCTTTTTAGCACAAAAAGTATTAGTGTCGCCACAACTGACAGTAGCGGTTCCATAAAACAAGGTTTAATGAAATTCCTTTCTTCTGAGGTTTCTCTTATTTTCAGGGGATTCTTTTTATTTATTCTAGCTTAGACTTCATTTCTTCCACAAGTAGGGTATTGTTATCTTTCACAAACGTTGTATTTCCAAAAATGCTGTTTCAAATTAGAAAAGACTGGTTCATATTATTTAGTTTATTTAAACAGAAATATATGAAAATATCTATTTATCAATCTTTGACCTGTCAGCATGTGAGTTACTAAATTTCTTCGAGAAATATGTATTTCATATCATGTATTCATGACGTGCAATAAATTATGAATAATGGAAAACGATATTTTCAGTTTTCAAATTTAAACAAGGTTCCTATAGATTTAAGCTTGTCGCATGCGATATAGAAATTTAAATGTAAAGTATTCAAATTTATGATTATATCGTGCAAAAATTTATTGTTACTATACAACGACGAAAAAGCAAAGACCGTAGAGAGAAAGAGAGCAATGACAAATCAGGGAGTGCAAATTTATGGTTGACTATATATTCAAGTATTTGAGTATATGAAACACGAATGCAGTTGACTTTGTTTCACTACACATTTAAGTAATGGTTTTCTGATCATCTGAAAGCTGACACTGGTTGTTTTATAAAATTCTTAACTTTATAATTTGTAGTTGTTAATAAAATGTTAAGTTTTCGTATACTTTGATATATATAACGATACTAATTCAAAGCAGTTGGTACATTTACCAAGCAAATACAGCAAACTAACTCAGGTCTGACCGGATACGTGGTTAAACTACTCGACGCAGCAAGAGTGAAAGAACCGCATTCGCGCCGTGCGACAAGATTCTCTTCCCTTATTACAAATGGAAATTCGAGAGGACAATATTGTTGATTCTCACCGCAAGCAGCGCGGAGCCTCGAATTTTACTTTATAATGCATTCGTTATAACCGGCGTGTAAATCTGGACTTTCAATTTTAATGTGTATTAAAATGCAAATAGTCGCGCGCGTTTTGCCGTAAAACGCGTTAAGTTGCAAGCGGACGCGTATGCAAAAGAAAAAAAAGAGACGGTCGAAGAGGGCAGCTGCGAGGAAATTGACGCAAAATGTTCAACGCTTCTTCATTCATTTAGCATCGGCATGGCTGCCAAATACTGTGGATTGAAAGAAAAGATAGTAAAAACTTTTCGATGGATAATCCAATATAGTAAACATTGATGATTATGAGATATAATGTCACAAAACTTGAATATATCTATATTTCACTGGGTATATGCACTGTGAATCGTTCAAGTTCATATCTCCATCGCTTTCTTAGATATATGAGTTCATCTATCTTTTTAAACAACCCCGCTATTCTTTGCTGGATAGCGTAACTTGAACATTTCTATAAATTTGCGCATCTTTAAATTATCGCGAGATCCGCAGTAGTACGATAAGAAAGTTTGTCAACTATTAATTTCTAAATAAAAGTTTAACTATACCTCAATACGTATTAAAATACGTTTTCCACGAAAAAATAATAGTATAAATATACAATCAATATAATACGCCTGCAATGATTAATACATCTGCAGTAATATCAGCATCGAAACTATACTGTTTCAATTGCATTTATCCATTAATTATTATCTTTATTAAAGAGCATATCAAAGTTATTTCTACATTTCTAAATTACCGGAAGAAATTCCAGAACCAATATCAACCCTAAATCATCGCAAGTTAAGCTTTCAATTCTTATACGCTAAAAGGCGCCTGTGCTCGAAAACCGCAGTAGTTTCGTACATTTACCCTATTTATCTTTTTGCATAGCGAATCGTTAGGAGCACGGAAGGAGGAGGGGAAATCGGGCACATATCAGGCTACAAGCCAAATAGCTCAATGCTACTGGCGTGTGTGTGTGTATATATATATCAGCATCGATATATACGTGAGCTTTCTTCGATCTGCTGCTCTGTCAGGCGCACGCAGAATCCGCTCCTACAGCAACACACACGGCGCATCCTGCAAGCTTTCCTGCTTCACTATATATCCTGCAGGGGCTATGTATCAAAAAGAGAGCGATCGGGTACCTTTTAAGGCAAGAATCGCCGTATCCGAGCTTATACGCGCACGCTGATGTATCGCTCGGATGCTTCACTTTTATTAGGATTCTATCAAGCTGCTCAGGAGCAACGTGCCACCGTTGTAAAGTGAAATCCTACGTGAAGAAGGCTATTTGCTTCTTTTGGTTTATTCAGACTAAAGAAAAAGGGAGGTCCTGAATGCATCGTTCTCGAGTGGATATGGATAAAGCTTTTCCGCGCTTGATATTAGAACTGCTGATGCGGAATTTCATGGAAAAGTGCATACTTTATCAGGAGTCAAAAGACCACTTTGATGGTTATATGTGTGTATATAACGATATAATTTATCATCTTTCTTCACTTTCATATTTTTGTACGCTGGAATAAGTCAACGAAGTATATTAGTCGTAAAAAATGTTTAATTGGCATAAAAATTATATTGAGAGACAATGCAATAGCATTGTCGTGACTAATGACAGGATAATGTATCATATTTTTGGCTTCAAAATAGTCTTGGCTTTTGGCAAGAAAATTATCAAGTTATGTAACTGCAGAAGTTCTACTTCAATTTCAACATATATATCGGTTGCAACGAATTTTCAAAATATAAATTTTTTACGATAAAACGCAACATATTTCTACTAACTTTATAAAACTTTTAACATTCTTTTACGAATGTTCAAAATAATAATCATGAGATGTTCGCCTTTAAAAATAATCCTTCTCACTAAATATGACGCACAATTCTCAAATATCTACGAAACACTATATACGCTATCGACTTACGGAAATTAGCAATCAAAACGATCCCCGACATCGCCCCTCCTCCTCTCCTATCTAAATTACAGTAGTGGTACAAAATAGCCCCATGTAACCCGAAGTGCGTCACCACGTACCAGTTTCGATCAACGCCCGTCAATTAGGAGTTAACTGCTTTCGTCCATCGTGCCGTAGCACGAGCCCATATCCACGTATACAGATATATATAGCGATCGGATCGTTTCGTAACCCAGGCACAACCTCGCCAGGATAATCCAGCAATTAAAGGAGTCGAGGTCCCGACATCACAATCAATTAACTTTGGCTCTCCCATGGGCTCTCGCGTTCAATTTTAAAGAACGCCAGACCAGTCTTCGTCCTCACCGACGTCTTTGCGCGCTCGAACTTTTCTGAAGCAATTCATCCGGGGATAAGCGGCCAATGTGAGAGAGAAAGAGAGAACTCGGAAATTTTTCAAAAGTGATAATAAAACTTATAACGGACTTTAAATGCATTTATTCCTTCTCTTTTTTTTTGAGCGTGACGTACTTGCGAGGAAGTTGAGGCAGAGCCGAACTAAAAATATACACCTCATATATATATATATATATATATATATATATATATACACACACACACACACAC
>JAYJLV010040795.1:0-23407 GCA_036873485.1 Torymus texanus
CACACACACACACACACACACACACACACACACACACACACACACACACACACACACACACACACACACACGTGTGCGAAGGAAACGGAGACACGGCTGGCTTGTTCCGCCTCGTTAGCGGACGCGAGCGCGCGACCGGCCTTCGCGAAAAAGAGAGAGAGAGAGAGAGAGATCGCGTGACGTGCGCACGCGTGGTTTCGCGCGGGGTTATAGTGGAGAGCTACACAGATGTATATACATATATAGTGTAAAAGGGAGATAATTATATAGTGGGAGGTTTGATGTATTGAGATAAAGTTGGGGGTGGAAATCGCGGAAATAGTTTACAGATAAAAACGCAGGTATATTTAATTCGTATATAAGTTCTATACTTTACACGCAATTATAGACACGATAACTTTATCATTGGCCATTAAATTATTTACAATGCAACTCGTAAATATACTATACTACAACAATTTTCCCATTAAAATAGCTACCTAGCCATACATATATATCGATCCCGTGAAAATCAGTCGCTTGCGCGCGCGCGCATCTGTCACTTCTCTCCCTCTCACCTCCCAACATACATATACATATATATACACGCATACTACTCCCTTTCTCCCCTATTACATTGACGTATATACCCGCATCCCTGTACACGTACACATATATATATATCCATGGGTGCAGATGCGACAGCCACCGAAAGTCTGAGGTCGGCCCTCTCTCTCTCTCTCTCTCTCTCTCTCTCTCTTTCTCGCAGGCGCATACGCACATTATAATGCCGGAATAGCGGAAGCATAGAGGCGGATGGCAGGAAGTCGGTGAGACTGGCGCGTGCGCGGTTCTCCCTCTCTCTTTCTCTCTTTCCTATATTACACTCCCTTACATTTCCCCCTCTCTTTCTCTCGTTTTAGATCCTCGAGAAACGGAGGCTGCACGAGGGTTCAAGTTTCACGTGTGTTATATGTGCAGAAGGAAGGAGAGGGGAAAAAGTCGAGGGGTGATGAAAAAATAGGGAATATATATATGGTTTGATATGTGGCTGATGGCTGCTCGATGAGGTAAGTATATATATGTATGTATAAAAACGATACTTTTTGATTGGAGGTGTATATACGCGTGGGGGAGGGAAAATTAAGTGAGTGAGTGAGGCAACTGTAGAGCTGCAGCTTTATTTTGTCAAGGGCTAAATGTACCGTCGTGTAACCTACTTCAGGCTTATGGGTATTATATGAATGATTTTATAGGTTTAATTGTATGTAGTGTACTGGTAACTAACGGTGCGAACGAAAGATGGAAACCTTTTCGTATGGGAAACATTGACTCGTTACGTGGTTTTAATTGTCGAGGTACACACATATATACGCTCTATATAAAATTGTATATAACCTACAAAGTGTCTGATTACCAAATACACCCAAGTTAACAATTAGACACTCGAGTACAGAGTATATACCTATATAAAACAAAATTTTCGGCGGTTCTGCGATGCGTAACTTTTCTCCAGCTCTCTATATATACGCAAGAACAAACTCGTATGAGAACAGTTTTAAAGAGCGACACACGACGACGACATCGCGGTTCCCACTAAACCTCGAAATGTACAAGAACCTTACCTTTTATACACACACACACACACACGAACACTGCAATAAGAAAATAACCCTGCAATCGTCCCTGTCTCTTCAGCAAAATCTCTCTTGCTATATAATTACACTATTACTTCCCAAAAAAAAGGAAGCAGCAGCATTTTATACAACAAGTGTTATAGTAACACCGCCACGATGTGACTATATACATGGAGGTCCTGTTATACGTGAGCAGCCATGTCTTTTCGACACATACACGTAATACACGCGAAGGAACAGGAACGAGAAAGTCATGAAGAAGAAGAAGCCTCGAGGAAGCGGAGATACGCTCGGCGACTCTATCCGGATTCCCCTCTCTCTCTTTCTCCTTAGACGCATATATACATACGTCCGGCGTGAGGAAGACGATGAAGAAGAAGAAGAAGAAGAAGACGCTATATACATACGTGCGTATATATATATACGTGTACGAAGGGAAACCGTAAATTAAGAATCGCCCCCTCGTCGATCCCTATCGTATAGCGTGAGTCTCTTTTCTTCGCGCTCCACGCGTACCTATATACCCGAGACTGCGCCACCGCGTAAAATGCCATTTTTCCGTAATTAAAGCGCGTATATGGCGTGAGCGAGTGCAGTACCCACCACTGTGATGTTATGCTTTTATTTCGTGTACATATATATATATACGTGCGTTACTATACTACTGCCTTTTCCCCCGAGGAGCGTATGTATGTATATATACCGGTGTAATCAGCGAATTGCGTAATTGGATGAAGAGAGCGAGAAAGAATGAAATGTTTTATACAAAGAGTTGTTGCTGCTGCTGCTGCTACCTTTCTTTCGCGCATTTTAATCAGGTTTTGTCTGTCTTTGTACTCTCCGGGTTTATGTAATTTTCATTAGATGTTATGAACAATTGCACGCGCGCGCGCGCACACGACGTTTATGGGAGTAGGAATAAAATGAAATGTAGTGTGTAAGTATATACATGCGTGTGTGTACGCATAGGGATGTTAGTTATTTATTATGTCGAAAACTAATGTGAACGCGTGGATGTATGTATACGGTGAACGAATATTTTACATATATATGTATGGTATACTTGTATGTGTAAAGGTCGAATAATTAAATGTAAATGCGTGGATGTATATAAACCGCAAGTATATAATTAATAAATTAATATACGGTTAAAATATATTATTTAAACAATTTAATTTAAACGCGATAAAAAGCTCAGCTGCGATACATTAATCTACCATAAATCCGTTTATCTATATAACGAACTATATATATATATAAATCTCTTCAATCAACAAAATCACTCGTAAAATCTTCAGTAACTCCTATAAATATATAACGCGTATATACACACACACACAAACACTTCAACTCTCTATTCGCAGAGGCGTTAAACTTATACTTCGCTTCAGAATCGTTCGAGCAGTGAACTACTCTCTCGAGAAGGTATAGGTAAGTAATAGCGTAGTCAAACGGGAAATTCAAATATCGCGCGCACAGGCGCCGTCGAGAGTAGGAAACTCCTCCGCCAATGAATGCCATACATTTACGCGAAAGTCAAAGAGAACGAGTAAGCGAGCAAGTCATCGGAGCGCATCGCATTGCGAATATTCAATGAGCCACAGCAGCAGTAGGTAGTAGTAGTAGTAGTAGTTGAAGCTTTGAGCGTCTCATGCGTATATAGAGAGTGAGTGAGTGAGTGAGTGAGATTGTGAACGCGAAATTCAAAGTCAAGTGGGAGAGTAGTATGTGTATATATGTATATATATATAGGTTATATAGGTAGCAGGTGGATTCGTCGATTTATATACTGGAAAAAAGATCCGTATATATAAGAGTAGTAGAGTAAGCTGATTGCAGATTCGAATGTTTTACTTGTTATTTGAGTTTTTGAAAAAATATATTACGTACCAATCTGTACGTACATCCTATCCTTTCTATATTATAAAAATAATACACTTCTTAACTCCCAAGGCCGCGGAGTCGTAATGCAAACAGCAGGACCAATATAGCTCCACTTAAACTTTGCGAATCACACACTCTTTTTTCTACACTTATACTCATGCACCTCATTATACGCTTCTTCACTCTTCCCTCTCTTTCCTCCCCGTAATCATTCCATTAGCACCCAATTCGCCTCGGCTCCTACATACTATACACGCGCGCTCAATTCACGTCAATCACTCTCTCAATCGTGTGCTTCACATAGAGAGAGAAAGATGCTCTTATTCTCTCATATTATACACAGCGATGCATCGTCGATTGGCTCGAGCGCCAACGAACCGTAACAAAGTAAATATATATGTATATATATTTTAGTGTCGTGTGTCTCGCATCGGCGAAAATAAACATACTCCCTCTGCGACTAATTAACTTCTCCAGGGTGCCGCGTGCAGTAGCTTATATATACATACGTAGGAGGATGTAGAGTCGTGTTCAAGGTTAAGCCTTCTACCCCCGCGCTCATACACATACACACACATATATATATACCCACACCCTCAGGGCATAAATACTCATTACAATGGCACTCGTCCCTAATTTACATGCAGCAGTAGTATTTCTCCTCATCCTTCTTCACGGTCTATTTATAAAAACCACGCGCCTCATTGCCTCCACCGAAAAGGACCCCCTTCGCATACGTAGTATATTCTTAGCCTCACTCTCTCTCTCTCGCGCGTGTTTCAGGAAAAATATATATCCCCTTTGCTATTTCTGCATCAACGACGGCTGCTACTGCTGTTGTGTACTTTCGACCTATACGAAGCGAAATATCACACAGCTTTTCATTTTTCCGCGTGTGTAAAAGGGGAGGAGGAGGACAGATGCGTAGTAGCTTTTAAAATCCATCCCCTACGATGCACTTTTGACTTTCCCTTTTTCCCGACCTACGATATATATATATATATATATATACGTGCGCGACGTGTACACACCCCCTCGGAAATAAAAATATATGTATACGTCGAGGGGGTTGTATATCCGTGTGTATATATGTGGATACGTGAGGGGGTAAACGATGGGCTACCATTTCCTTTTCAAACTGCGTGTTGATCCTGATATATTTGAAATTTATAACTTTTTTTTCTTTTAATTTTCATGAAAATAATAGCTATACGTTTTTGTTATATATTCGCGTCGGTACGAGATAACTAGTAGCTGTATAGCAATAACCTTTATCTCTCTATACTCACAGTCTATACTCAACGCAGACTATACTAAAACACACGCGTCTAATTAATTATACTCGCCTTTATATATTAGCATGCTTCTACATATAATAACCACTTATACTAAAAACAATCTAGCTTCAAAAACACCAGGGTATATACGCAAAATATATACATAACATCACTCCGTACGTATATATATATACTCGTATATACTCAGCGTGCAGAGTAAAAGAGCTACACGCTGCAGCTGCTGAGAGTGGTCAGCTGTCACCGAGCAACGCACGCACGCGTGTGTATACGTGCATAAGCCGAGCATAATTGAAGTGCACGTTATAATGGAACGTCGAAATCGATACCGGCGACTTTTGCAATTTTTGTGGGTGTATGTAAAGGTATAGCGAAATATATAGTGTAGTTGTATGTGATCGGCTGGAGATGATTTTTTTGTTTTAGAGAGGGTCAGATTTGAGCTAAAAGTATTTATAAGGTATTTGAAATATTTGGAAAGTGGACATGTGCAAAATTGAAATAAGGCTGCTGTTTATTGTTTAAAAGCTCTGGCGTTAATATATTAATCGTGTTATTTGAAATAACCACGTGTTAGCAAAGTTTTCATTGTCTTCTCAGATATAACTATACATATATACAGCGACTCTGCGGTATATATCGCTCTCCAAACAATCCACTTTATCAAATTAAAAACGTCCGCGCGCTTCCTCTCTTCTTCCACACTCCACATATATGTATATATACATTTAAAAAAAAAGTACCGTCGCGACAGCGGAAGGCCGAAATTTACCACCGCACCGCCTTCGTCGCGGCGACTTATATACATATACACTCAACAAAATACACAAGGATTCAACCTCGCACGCATCTCTTATTCTCTTATACGCGTGGAGGAAGTAGAGAGAGAGAGAGCAGCGTAGCTTCTATATCTTAACGAGAGCAAGTAGAAAGAAAGAAAGAGAGAGAGAGAGAGTGAGAGATAATCGTGTAATCGGCTTTTCGGAGCCGACAAGAGCTCGCTGTCTCTCCCCACTATTATCTCGTTACCCAAATAAACCGACTACGCTGCCGTCGCCGTTGCTTCTATCAAGCGAAGGGCTTTTATGACGCGTATATTATAAGAGAGAGTGAGAGAGAGAGAGGCCAATTGCCCCATACGCACGCGCCGTTAAGGACCCAAAGCGACTATGTTTTTTTTTCTCTTCTAAGGTTGTGTATATATACACTTGGTTGGAGTCGATTGATCTCATTGTGACATCTGCCTTTGTATTGGATATTATATATCTATAATCGTATTTTCGCAATATTCTAACCCGATGAAAGTATGTACGTCCAATACAATACACGAGTATATATGCGCGGTGGTTTCTCGTGCTTATACCAAGGTGTACGTGTATTACATATTATGAATGAAAATTCACGTGCGGCTTTCGCCGGCGCTTACTCTCCCCCCACCCAATTATAGGTACATACATACTGCTCTTTATTCTTATATACATTCGTTCGGAAATTCCGAGAAAGTAGGCCAGACGCGTGCGTAAGTATACGATAATAATTGCTCTGCTCGCGCATATTGAAATCACCTATACGTATACACTCGGATTAGAAAGGATGCTATATATATATAACCGTACATACAAGTTGAACTTGAACTGCCAATAATATCAATCGGTCCCCGACAACGACTCGAAGAGAAGCAGCTTGGCTTCCAATCTATATATATATATATATATATGCATATATATAAATGTATACAATACTCACTGCATGGACACACGGGACATGTGGTTTGCGGTTGTGGTTATAGCGCGTGTGCCAGTAGTGCAGCAGTTGCAGATATATTTACGGCCACGAGATAATCGCCTGATACACTCGCTCGTTCGAATATTATATATGCGTGTATATAGATATGAAGAGAGAGAGAGAGAGAGATGTGGTATAGGACACGCGAAGAGAGAAGAAGAGACGACTTTTGTGTTGTGAGCACCGTATGTGTGATGATTATGATGATGATACGAGTAGGGATTCGAAAGTCATCCGGTGATCGATGCCTTTGTATATAGAGATGAGGATAGTGAGGGTAGGTTTTTCTTTTTTTTGTTTGACGATTGGTATGGAATTATATTGGTATTGCGTGCGCACAGGATGATTTCGTGGATTGGTGGAGGTTTTGCGAGTACAGCGTGATGGAATCGTTGTTTATTGTGGTATAAAAAAGAGAGGGTCTATCGTATCGAGTGAAATGAAATATTTTGCTGAAATTGCAATTAATTGTGTAACGATGTTTCTGTTACTTTCTAGTACATAATTATCATCTTCTCCACTTCACCTCGTAAGTACATATATATATATATATATCAGAATCCCAATCCACTCTGAAAAACAAATTTTCCCATATACCACACCCGCTCCCTTATACATTCTACCCACGCTAGCTCGTATACGTCTATAACAACCATGACGATTTTCCCATGCCGCTTTTCCATCCGCTTATCCCTGAGAAAAAAAAATCAACCTCAGGTCGTCTTCTCTCCACATATCGCTACTCGCGATCATCAGCTGTTTTTCGCCGTCCTAACCATTTAAATGTCCCTTGGCAACAGGTACTACACGTGCAAGCTCTCTTCTCACTCTCTCTCTTTCTCTCATCTCCGCTCATCTCTTAACGAACGAAACATCTGCCCAACGACGACCGCGCGCGACGTGCCGCCAACAGCCCGCATCGAACAGGTGCATTGAAGAAGAGAGAGAAGAAAAAAAAAATCATCATCATCATCATCAGCATTGGCTTATACTCGAAGCTTCTGCTCCTGCTGCTGCTGCTGTTCGGCTTCGAAATTCATTAATTCGACGCTTAGTACGCATGCGGAAAGTCAAAGGAAAAGAAAGAGAGAGAGAAGAAAGCGATTTGGATGAGTAGTAATCCGATACGGGCACCGCGCGGTTGCCAAAAGTCTATAGTAGTGGTAATTTCGAAGGGATGTGAATATGGGATTATATATTCATGCGTGGTGTGCCTCTAGGTGTATATATGTATAGCAATAGTAGTAGTATAGGCAGCTTGTCTAGTTTGCAGATTAAACAGGTGTGCATGTAGGTTTTTACGATCGTCGAGACCCGTTGATTTATCGTTATCGACGTAGACTAATATTTTTTTTTATATATAAAATATGCGCGTCGATTTTTTTTTCAACGCTTCCCTGTACCATAGTGTGTGTATGTATGTATATATAAAATTCTATCAGAACCCATCGTTGTTACTTATTTTCCTTTCAACTGGAAAACGACGTAATTTTCCTGGTTGGTCAGCAACGCGTTTCTTTAACGCACAGATTTTCTCATTCATTCATTCACCTATAACCCACCCTAACACAGCATGTGTCGTCTATATACGCATATGACATGTTTTGGTCTGCGGTAGGTATAACGCATTTCCTTCCTCAATACAGTATATATATATATCCATTTCCCTTGACCATATATATGTCGATTCTACCATCTATACGCGTCCCTATATATACAATAGCCCACAACATACCACAAACGCAAGACGACGACGACGACGACGAATATAAGCTGCAAACTTCACGCCTTCGTCGCGTGGTATGCCAAAGAAAAAAAAATAAAACAAACCAACGTATCCCGCGGGTTTCCCGATAAAAGTAGGACCCAGTAGTTGGGTCACACAGTGAGTATCTATATATACGTGCGCGTGTCCTGCGGTTCACGCATCTATTCAACCAACAACCCTAATGCGTTCTTAAGCTCGATCGAATGAACGAAGAGTGTATAAGAGGGGGCGCGAGAGTCTGCTATTGACACCAGGGACTTTTTCTTTTCTTCGACGATTTCTTTTCAGTATATACAGCGAATAGAGTAGTGGGGAGCATCGGTCTCGTGCCATGGTATGGTACCATGGTGGGAGTATAGATTGAAAAGCACGCACGATGGGGGGACACACTTGTGAGTGTACGACGCGTGCTGAGTATATGTATATAGATATTGGTGACTTCCTCGAATTTTCCTTTTTTTCGTCCTTTCTTTTTATTATAAGGGGGGGGGGGGTGGACAATGACGTGAGTCGTGAGGTAGATTTATGTAATGGGTACCGATGCAATAGTATTGACGAGGCGGATTTTAATGTCAGAGGGTTTCCGGGTTCCCGGTATTGCGTTTGCACGCGTTGTTAAATTATTTTTATATTTCGTAATGTTAATTTTTGAGGGGGAGAATGTAAAGTTTTTGAGTCGAATAGGGAATTGACGGTGTGTGAGGTACGATAATTTTATATACGTGGGAATGTTGTATTATTAGTGGTTTGTGAATCTAGTGTAAGTTTGAATTTGCAAAAGATTGTAACCCTATTTCGTCGGCTCCTACGAAAACTATAAGCACAAATGAAAAAAGATCTATTTTCATGTGCCATTTTAAAGCACCAGAGTAAAATAAATTCGTTTAGTACTCGATTAAACTCGTATATTTTAAGTTTATCTGATTATATATCATGGACAAATTTATTTAACTCTGGTACTCTAAAATTTTGAGTTATGCTAGTCTTCACGTATATAATAAGGAAAACTCTTGTACGCTAATTTTACGTTATACATCGTTACAATTCTCACTCATTATTCAATTTCCTCCCATACTTCCGACAAACTTACCGTACTCCATCAGAAATTTTCCAATCTGATCGTCACAATCATTACCTTCCTCCCACGATTTCACAAATCGACCTAAAACTTTCAATCGCCAACCAACAATCCATCAATATCTACACCACAGGTTCTCCCTTCGACATATTTTTTTCTCACGTGCACCTACATCATCTTTCTCATTTTATCTCTAGAAAAGAAAAAAAGAAATCATAATGCGCGATGACAGGTCATTTGAATTTCCTCTATCCAGTACCATACTTCCATATCTATATATACATATTCCCATGACGCAACGGCCGGAAATTTAAAAACACCCTCGGATTTAAATGGCCCTTTTAGGAGTAGGTAGTAGTAGTAAGCGCATCGTCTACTTCTTCTTGTTCTTCTTCTTTTTCCTATACCTGACGCGACTTTAAAGCTATAGCGAGCAGGTATAAGAACTGCGTAGTCGAACAGCTGAGGGACTTGGGAAAATCACAAAGCCGTATAGTAACAACAGTAGCAGTAGCTAAGGTTTCCCACGCAATACGCTTTAAAGGTCCCGTAGCGATCGCGCAATATTACGAGGGTGCTGCACATATACACATGTGTTATAGAACCGGAAAAAAATATTTGCCCTTCGCACGTTATATAGATTTTTGTAGAGCCGGAAAGTCCGGATCTTACTGATTCTCCATAACGGTGGGAGGATGAGATTACGATTATTATTATTATATACACCGGTGATGTATGCACATCGTCGTCGTTTAATAAAATCAATAAAGCAACCAACGACGACAACAACAACGAGGAGAGTATACGTCTGGCTACGACATGACGAATCGCTTATTATCGCACGTATGGAAAGAAGTAGCAGTAGAGCCTCTTGTTCTCTCCCTTTCGTTCTCGCGTCCATTCATTCTCATCGTATATAATATAATCAAGCTACGTCGTGCCATCGCCACGGGATATCCTTGGTGATGATAACGCGGTATAGAACATAGCGACGTTATTTCTCTTATCGTTCTATTTTTTACGGACCAGGCGTACGCGCTTTTCGTATCGATTTTACGTTATCCGCGGTGCAGGAAGGCAAAGAGAGAGAATGAGAGAGAAAGAGGGAGAACAAAGAATCGCGCAGCGGGTGACAATGATACGTTTTGGAGAGAGGAAGAAATTATCGTTTTGGTAAGATATATTGTTTTCGGCGAGAGGTATAATATGGTATTTATATATATATATATATATATATATTATGTGAAATAAATTGTATATAATTGTGTATGGCTATTTTATGATGAGACACACTAAACATATAATAGTATAGATGGTATTTTAGTCGTAGGTAGAATGTATTTTGCGATGAGAAAAACATAGTTCAACTTGCATTATATTTAGATATATATAATAATATAATAAATGACAATGAGAGGTATGAGAAACTATATATTGAATGATACACAAAATGCACGAGTGTAGGTGGTAGGTTGATCTAGATTGACTATCATATAGTGTTTTTTTCTATATATATATTATATATATACAGATATTTTTGAAAAAGTGCCTATATATAATTTTAGTAACGTGACATTATATTATAATGTATATGTACATCTATCTATAGTATAAAGGTGTTGAGGTGATGATGAATGTATAGTGAATGAATGAAAAATATACGTAATTATATATGTATATAATATCCAACTAGTCGTTTGTAAAAAGTGCAGTATATATCAATAAAATTGGATCGAACGTAAGGGACATCATTCAAGTGCGAGAAAAAGAGAGAGAAGAGAGAGAGAGAGAGCAGTGTTGTCAACATTCAAAAATAAATATGTAATGTATATATATATATATATCTAGAGAGTGAGAGTATAATAAAGGGAACGACATAAACGTGTCTACTTATATAACAAAAGGACTTATAACAGAGTAGTAAACATCTGAGAGCAGGCATGTATGTATATATATATATATATATATATATTATATCTTTCGGTGTGAGATTGTAGTGGTGGGGTGTGGGGGGGGGGGGTTTATAGAGGGGGAGGGAGATTCATGAATCTGCTCACCGTTGTTATCGTCCGCTCCCTGATAGCCCTCAATCAAGTACTCTTTTTGATGGATTCTTATGCGATCGGCGTGCCTCGCTATAAAAAACACGTCGCCCGGAACAAAAAGATAATTCATTATTTTTTTTTAGTTTATTATATGACAAAGTTTTTTTTTTTGTTTTTTTTTTCTATTTTTGTATGTATAAGAATTCTACATATATATGTATATATGTGTCGTTCAAGACCAGGCGCTATATATGTATATGTGTGTGTGTGGACAGTGTTTTTCTCGAGCGAGCGTGCGAGTGGCACGCGCGTGCACCTGCCACGACGCGTGCCATCGACCAATCGGATACCGGCGCTCGTTCTTTCTCTCTCTCTTTCTCTCTCTCTTATTATATATAATACTCCAAAGAAGCGGTCGTTTTATATATCGGTAAGCAGCGAACGCGAGACGAGAGTGAGAAAGTGAGATGGGCAATCGATGTGGTTGCGTTGTATACTCGAGGCTGATATGCGAATCGAGTGTATACATATAGGAAATAAGATATGCCAAAGTAAATCGCACTAAATCGTTTAAACCATTGTATAGAAAAAAAACAAAAGTTAAAAAATAAATTATAAACGACGCATATCCTTGATTAAATTTTTTTATGGGGAACGAAGAAGGACGCACGAAACCGTTAATAAAAACCGAACTTGAGCCTGAACAAAAAAATATAAGAAAGAAAGAAAAAAAAAGCAGGAAAATGGGTCTTGTCACGGACTAAAGAGGAGTCAAAGCCCTAAGACGGATATGGCCAAGAAGGAAGTGGCTATGGACTTTACAGCCGGGCGTGCGCGGAACACACCTTGCGCCTCTGATAAAGGATAAGCTTTCCTCTTCCTCTGTTCTCTACCCGTAAATTTCCCTATGATCGCTTTGACTTTCATCGCGTATTAAACGTTTCCTTTCACTTTCACTTACTCCTCTTCTATTTTACTATATATACCAAATAGAACCATTAAATATTATATCCCACTCTATTACCAGACTAGCAACAGCAGCAGCCAGCAGTCGAACCTCGAGACTCATGAAAAAATTAGCAAAATCCACACACACATAATCGTTCACGCGCGCGCGCGTTCGCATACGTCATAAAAAGCGAAACATGTGGTGCTTGCTGCTCTTCTCTCTCTCTCTCTCTCTCTCTCTCTCTCAATTTATTCTCCCAAACGTGCACACGTGTATTATACCCTCTATTAACGTATATATGTATACACAAGTGAGTGAGAGGCTCATTAATTGGCTCATCTGTCGAGGCTCGACGAAAACACATCGACGAAGACGAAGAGAGTGAGAGAGAGAGAGAGAGAGAGAGCAGGTATACAAGTATATAAAACTTGGACTTCGAGAAGAGAGAGAGAAAGATTATCGCACGCGTCGAGACGGCAGCTGCTCGCTCGAAAAGGACCGAGGAAATTAAGAGAGAGAGAGAGAGAGAGAGAGAGAGAGAGGCGGGTGACACTTTGCGTGCTTGACGACCGACCACGGCAGCCGTTGGTCCTTTTCGCGCAGGTTGAAAGCGTAAATTATAAAGAGGGTTTCGTAATATCGAAGGTAGCGGCTCTTTGTTCATATGCCGGGAAAAGCGTTGCACGTTAATTGTCAACGTAGCTATATTTTAGCGGCACCTTTAAAGTATGACTTATTTCTTATCTTTAGTAGAAATTTCGAAGAAATCGCGATTATGATTATAAATTCTATAACGAAAATTCGGAAAAGTTATATAACAGGAACCGTACAAATAAATGTTATTGTTTTCGAATTCCTCACAAATGACATTCAATGTGTTATAAGGTTTCCTATTAAGACGCTAATCAGTGTGTCTATTATAGTCCGAGAACTTAGCATAGCTTCAATTATCCACGTGCAAGTAAAGGAAAAAGAGACCGTAACCAAAGGAAAACATACCTAATTTGCATTTACTACTTACGCAGAACAGTACAACAGCAGCAGTAGTAAGAGCAACGCGTGCCGCGTGAATTCGTTATTATATACACGCGGTGAGTGTAAGTTTACGAGGCGCGTATACGGAGTTCTAAATGATTTACTTACTGCTCGGCGGCAACTGACGTTCAGTCGGTTTTTTTCTCTCTCTTTTTTTCTCGTCGTTGTACACGTAGTGTAGAAAGGAGGTTTTCCTGTAGTTCCACGGTGTACTGAGCTGTTTAATAGGTAGGTTGGTGAATATATATATATACTGAAACGCTTCTTTTCCGGCTTTAATTCTCTTATATTATCGAGCAAGAGTAGAAAATTCGAGGTTACGAGAAGAAAAGATCGTTTCTTGTGGGTTTTTAAGAAAGAGTGTAGCAGTAATGTTTGTTTACACATCGGAACGACACTTTCTTATAGCAATTCGATCAACCTACCGAGAAAGAAAAAAACCAACGCTTTCTATATCTACCTTTTTTAACCGTTCCCTATAAAGACGATACTATGTATATATACGTTTATATTATACACTGTCTGAAGGCCATACACATCACCACTACCACCACAAATATATCCGTAACCTCGCAACCACGTTAAATTCTACCGTATATTAAACTCTCGCGTGGTGAGTTCATTACCTCGCGGACGATTCGCACCTGCCGTCACGACACGAGCGTCGCGTATAATACTTAGCTATATATACATATAACCAAGCGCATGGACGAGCCGTGCAGTTGTAAACTCGGAAATTGAGTTGTGCGTGCTGTAGCAGCGGTGACGAGCGTATATACGCGCGTGTTATACCCTAATGAATTAATCAACCGGTGATGATTGTTATATACTGCAACGCTGTGGTGCAGAGTAGCGTATATGGTGTTTAGGGTCTTTTGTCGTGGAAAATAGTGATTTTCGGTGATTCGAGTGGTACGCGTATATATACGTATTAATGGAAAGAATCGGTTGGTACGTGGTAGACTATAATGTGCTTTGACAGGATAGGAAATTAAATTTATCAAAAGTGTTAATGAATATGTCGAATTTTTACGAAATAAGATGGCTTGTAATATTTTATTGAACTACGGTTAATTTTTATGTATTATTATTTGACCAATAATTATTATACCGCAGTATTAAACAATTTATATAACATATAAAAAAGTATTATAAGTATTTATATAAATTTATGTAATTATACTTTTAAGTCACGAACATTTGACACAACCGATTCTTTTTGACAGTGGCAATATCTTTATAGTGATTAATAATCAGTAAGATGATTTACCATACATTATTCCATTTGCCTCTTTTATTTTCTATATGTTTTACATTGCCAATAAACGTCAATACAACTTTACCATTATATCCACTAACATCAACGTCTTTATCACCCCTTTTACCTTATCCCCAACCAACCCACGAACCCTTCCATAATCTACGAAACCACTGAACGCTATACGATAACGATATGTAAAGGACGCGATACTACACAATACACCATAAAAAGTAAATATACGTATCCTCGAGTTCACGTGCCGCCACCGTCGTTTCTACTGCTACTGTTGCTTTTCTCCTTTCACCATACACGGCGCGCGTTTCCGCCCTCAACGCTGTAGGTTCCGCACGGGGAAATTGCGCCTTTTGTGTCTCTCTCTCTCTCTCTCTCTCTCTCTCTTGATTGTGTCTTTTAGAGAGAAAATTTTAATGTATATGGGGAGTCACACGCGCAGCATTTTGTAGTGTAATTAAATGAGCTTTTGAGGCGTAGGATTTTCCTTGTCAGAAGGAGTTGTTGTCACGTACGGGAAGGACTGTGTCTCGTGGTTATGGTATAATTATATATGGATTCTTTCGTTGTTTTAGTCTAATGAGTAGTGTATAAGGGTTTGGTAATTTTATAAAACACGTATACTGTTGTGTAATAACTGTGCTGGGGCGTCACTGTAAAAGTTTTATAAAGTAATTATGTCTAAGTAATAATTGTATATTTGTTGTATTTTAATGCTCATTTCTAACCATTTCACGACTGTATCCTATAGAAAGATACAATGAATCAAAATACACAAAAAACTCCATAGACTACTACACCCAAACCGAATATACATATACGTATATATATATACATCCCCGTCACTCTCCCGAAAATCTCATTTAATTCCGTTTCACTTACACTTCCGCGCGCTCGTCGCTTTATATACATATATACGTACGCATCCTGCAAAAAAGTTACCACCCCTCTACTACACTTCTCCTCTTTCCTCTCCTCTCCTCTTCTCCCCGAAAAAAATCCGTCGACGCGTTATCATACCCAGCGCACGCCGCGCGAACGAAAAAGAAAAATATACACATCATATATATATATGAACCCGAGAGACTCTACGCGAACGCAATTTCCCCCTTCTCTCTCTTTCCCCGAAATAAAAAAAAAAGTTTAAAAAAAACCATCAGGCAGTAGCTTCCCTTTGAAGAAGAGAGAGAGAGAGAGATTTGCACGCGCGACGGATCAAAGCGAAGCGTGCGAGCGCGCGTTTTCCATTCGAGAGCTTTTCTCGCGTCGAGGATAGAGAAAGAGTGAGAGTAGAGGACAAACCATTTGGTTGAGCACTACTGCCGCTTAATATATATAGATATACTGAGACAAGGGTTGGTTGGTTGGTTGGTTGGTTGGCTCTCGCTTCGTGTATATAGCTTAGCTGCGTATATAACTGCACTTACCTGAAACAGAGAAGAAATTTATTCGTGCTATTATATTGCCTTTTGTCAGTAAGTTAGGGGAGAACAACTCAAGGGTTATATATGTATGGGTGTGTACTTAATTGCGCGAGAAGGTATGTATATATATATGGCAACTTCAAGGTCTCACGCGCGCACGCGCGCGTTACACTGGGTATTATAGTTAAGGGGTTGCGAGTAATGGGTTTTGGCTCTTTTTATGCGATGCTTTACCAAAGTGGCAAGATTCATGGGACTTAAGTGATAAATTAATTGGTCGTTGTAGTACCGGAATAGTGGGTAATATACATGGGGTTGAGTGAGTTTTGATAGCATATGGTTTTCTTTTTATGAAGTAATTGCGGTACTATAATGATAGCGTAGTTTCTTTTTTAGTTTATTTCTAGTTTTGTATCGTACGTAGACTTTTTCACATGAAAGGAATGATTAAATAATTACCATTACTATATAAGATAAGATAATTTCTTAGAAATTAACGATACCGATCTTATCGATCTCTCTTACATATATTTAAAATAATTCACGGCAATTCCCAAACGAAATTCTTACAAATAAAAAAAGAAAACAACAACCATCATTACACTTCCTGGCGTTTGTCACAGTACTCATCTCCTATATAGACAAGCGCACTTTTCTCGTAAAAAAAATTTTTTGCAGCACTCATCATACGCATCGCATCACATACATCGACTGACCGAATCCTCCCGTTAATCGAATCTCTCTCTACAGCTTTTCGTCCTCGCAACCCTTCCTATATACACAACCCTCGCTCAAGATCAAAGCAACCTCGTCTCTCGTCACTCTTATACTTTGTAAACTCGATTACACATTCCCCTACCTCACCTACATAACAACATACAAACAACCATATGATTTTTATGCACACGTCAATTGTTTATCACTCCTAAGAAGAACCGTTCACTCTACCTTTACACTATATATACTATACTCCTCCACCGCATCTGGCATTGGCACACCATCGACCAGGTGATCAACAGACCTCGCACCAATGTGCAACGCACGTGATGTGTATATTATCCGACCGTGAATCTATCAGGATTTATGGTGGGAAGAAGACATACCTTTACAACCGAGGTATCTGTGTGTGTGCAGAGTACAATGAGAATGTTGTAAACTGCGGGGGATCGTAGACGCACTACTGCATAATAGCAAGCGAAATTTTGTTAACGATCATGGTGTACATGTGTAAAAGGTGAAAATATATCGGTATATACGTGTGAATAGTATCGATAGGTCGGTTTATTGCTCTGTGTGTATGTGAGGGTGAGGTATAATTGTATATGGTGGGATACGATACTGAGAGAATGGTGATCATCGTAGTGAGACTAATTATATACGCTACAGCGACAGAGTAGAGAATTTTTCAATTATTCTTGTTGTTTGCATACGACGTTTGAAGAAAGAAAAACAGAAGCGAGAACCACACCAACACCTGGAGAACCAAGAAATCCTACTTCGATGTAACGGTGTATATATTATATATACCACACGCGCACCCTAAGATAACCATCGATGACCCCTATCACCCGCATACTTGCGTACATCTCCATTCCACCCTATAGCTCATTACCAAGTCTTCTCTCTCTTTCTCTTTCTACCTAAAGAGAGAGAAAAAAAAGAAACGGACGAAACACCACGTTTTCCACTTTTTCCTAAAAGCTAAGAGAAACACACGTATATATCTACAACGTGACCGGCTAATAGCCTCGCGAGAGTATATATATATATATAGAGACTTGGTTCGGGCATGTGGTACCCAGGTGTCAATGCGCGCTTGCTCGCGCCGTGAGGCCCAGGTGCGCTCCCCCCTTGGGTATGCAGAGGCCCATTGATTTCCGAAGGTAGGGAGGAGAACGAACGACGAAACGGCAGCTGCGCGCCGGAAGTCCCATGTAGCGCGCGCCAATGGGGCCTAAAAGAGAGTATATATATATATATATATATATATATATAGTAGACGCGATATATTCGCGAGGCAAGTGTCGATGTACGTACGTATGTATATACGAAAGCCACAATATCGAAGAGAGAGGATATTTTTTTTTTAATAATCGTAGTAACTTTGATAAGGATGGGATGTGTCTTGTTTGGAGGATGTATGGAGGTATCCGGATGTGTATAACACTGCGCGGAAATCCACAAGTATAATTTCCGAAAGCTACACGTGCGTGTTGCAAACAGATGGGGGAAAAAGGGATGAGTTGAAGCGCGCACTCGAAGAGTCATCTGCAATGTACAATGCGAGCATTATTCGCGCGCAATGTACACGCGCGTGGTTTGAAGTCGATGTGAGGTTTCCGGGTGAACTACGCGGATCACTTCCGATGTATATATACATAGGTACACTGAGAGAAATGATATAATAAAAATTACTATAATGCATAGTAACTCTGTAACATACTTGAAAAATCAAAAAAATTACTAAATTTATAGTAAAAATTGCTATATACATGCAAATTTTTATTATGTTCATAGAAATTTTTACTATAGAATATAGTAATTTTTTTGATTTTTCAAGTATGTGACAGCGTTACTATGCAATTTTTATTATATCATTTCTTTCAGTGTATATATCTGAGCGTTGAAAAATTTTAAAATCTGTCGTTTTACACGAGTATATAAAGAGAACTTGTTTATAATACAACGACGCGTAAGGATCGGTGACACTTGATATAATAGCAGGAATCGGAGCCGCGGTTTTCATTTTTGCGTAGAATAGCAAGAGTGAGGTGTACGAGGTTTAATTGCAGGAGAGAATTTGTCATCGTTGTAGAGCAGTAGGATTTTTTAGAAGAATAAGAATGCGAGGAGAGAAGATTGAGCGCGTGCGAAAAGTTCCCATGGTTTTGAAAATATGGGTTAATTGGAGTGTATAAGAGCTGCTGTGGTGTGTGTGTGTGTTTTTTTTATAGGCTATACAATGTAAATGGGAGAAAAAATAATGTCTTAACGTTGCGTTGAAGAGGATTTTCTATGAGATCGCTGTGAGAAATGTTGTTAGGGATACGAAGGGCGTTGCTGAAATTTTTTAGGTGTTGTTTGTTGATGAAATGTGAAATACATAAGCAGAATTGTTTTCATTTCGATATTATATATCTTAATTTTAAAATTTAAGTGAATGAAGAATTTGGGAACCGAATTAATATAATAATAAGAAAATAATATTAATTGTTCCTATATGTTACTTTTGTTATTATATAATTTATTTATTCCTATTAATTGCGATTTACCCTGTAACCAAAATTTTGAAAATAAAAAACCCCCATAAAAAAATTCATCTTATAACGACACATAGAAACAATAAAAATTTTGCGCAACCTCCATCCACCCTGCACTTCTCCCCGTTCAAAAAAAAAAAAGAAACCGCTTTACAACCGGGTGTTCCTTGACGAAATTAACGTATACCACGTCACATCGTGCGCGTTCGCAAAGCTCAAAGAAATCAAGCGCGGCTATCAACAAGTGGAGAGCCGTTACCGCCGCCGCTGCCATCGTCGTCGTTACTGCGCATATATAACCATACAAAAGCCTTATAACGACACGACGCATATATACACAGAGCGAATATAATCGCGAAACATCTGACCCCCGAAGAACTTTTAAGCATACGTGTATGCATACGCGTGCGTGCGTGCATGCACGTGGGGGCGGTATATATACGAAACAATGCTTTTTTTTTAAGCGAGAAACGAAAACCGCGCACGCGGCTCCTCCTTACACACGCATTATATACGTATATACAGAGAACCTCGTCAACTGCAACGAGCTTCGAGGTATGTATAAGCCCAAAAAAAAAAGAAGAAAGGAACGAAGAAAAGAGCCAATGCGCGCGTGCGCGTAATATAACACACAAAAAGCGAAAAAGAAAAAATTCTTTTTTTCTCTCTCTCTCTCTCTCTTCGCTCTCCTGTTCGTCGTCTCCATATCGGCTCGTTTCGAAAAGAATGAGGTGGGTGGAGGCAAAGATGGAGAGCAGTAACAGCAGTAGTATATATAGCAAACGAGCCTTCAGCAAGCGGTATATGTATATATAGCAGAAATTTCATTCAGAGAAAGAGACTCGAAATTCGCTCACTCACTTGGTACGCGCGCGCGCGCATAGTCAAGGCGGATATGAATGGTTTTTTTTTTGCTTGCTTCAACCACTCACTCTCTCTCTCTCTCTCTCTCTCTCTTTGCGGATATATTGTTGATAGAAACAATGGGGGCGCGTCTGGAGAGGGCCAGCTGATACGAGCCAACGCCACCACCTCCGCTTGGCAACAAGACGAGCGTCTGCAGTTTTTCAAACAGATGAAGGAGAGAGAGAGAGAAAGAGAGAGAAAGAGTGAAGGAGAGAGAGTAGTTGCGACTAATTTTGAAAGTCTGTCTGTCGCCCGATGCACACGTAGTTGCGGTGACGAGAGCGCGCGCAAACGGCTGATGTTGGTTTGCGGAGAGGATGATTTTTTTTTTTAAGGATATCGATGGGGTAGATCGGATAGTGGATACTTTTTTTGTATACTCGAGGGGTATAGTTTTTTTTGGTATATTTATTATTACGTGATAGGCGAGACTGTGTATAAATTTTTTAAAGAATTCATAATTAATTTTTTTGGTTTCATCAATTTTTAATAGATAGTTGCTATTAAGTGGTCTATTAGAAAAAAAAACTCTATTATTAAAGTGATTATCCGAAAAAAAAAATAAAAATAATAAACTATTCATAAATTCAACTTAAATAAAGATTAAAAAAGAATCATCGATCGACGAATAATTCTGCCACCTGTCACATCCAAATCATCATTTACAGGCCTATACAACACTTTACGCTTTTTCACAAACATTTCGTAGCATTAACAAACAAAAAAACCTTCCCCACTCACCCTCGATTTTTACTATCGATTCTCCAACAAATAAATCGGCTCTCCGAATCGATCCTTTCAGCATACACAAACGTAAATCTCGAACTTTACTACCATCAAAAATGTTCACACGCGCTCCCAAAGATTTGAAAAATCGTTCTCTTTTACCCTAGGACGATGGTCGTTGGTAGGAGGGAGGGAGGACGAGGATGAACTATATATATATACGCTTTACGTAATACACGCGACGACAAAAGCATCAAACGTCAAAAGGAGCAACTCTCAAGGCGACACACGAGCGCGCGAGCGATTCTATTGGTGAAAAATAAAGGAAATCTTTTCATTGTCGTCTCGCACGTGTATATATATATACTATACGCGGAAAGAAAGCTCATAAATAACCTGTGTCGACGGCTTGCGCGCGCGCTGCATCGATTGAAATACGAGGTGTTCGGTGAGTGCTCAAAGTGCGAGCGATGAAATGATGCGAGGTGGATCGATCGATTGATGATAATGATTATTATTCGAATGTTTATTTTGGTTCCGGTGTTGGTTTTTAATAAATAATAATCGTTTCTTCTATATAATGAATTTTCTCATTTGATGTCGTATATTGTATATAAAATAATAAACGAAAAATTTCTTATAAAACAATGTACCATCCAACCCTGACCATCCTTCAAACAACAAATTCGCTCTTCTCAAACTCTAAAAATTAAACAAAAAAAGAACCTTATAAAATCGACAAAATTTAAAATCCTCCGTTACCCCCCACACCTTCAAGACGCTCTCAACATCAGCACGTGCGCTCTGCACTCTCCCTCTTTCTGTCTCTCCATTCAGAAAATATCCTCAGCAGCGCACGCGCATTGTCCATCTCCCATGTACACCCTCCGGGGCATCACCTTCCTCACACATACACCGAAAAATCACAGCACATTGCGTTCTAGCCGTCAACCTGCGCTAAGAAAACCTGCAAGCAAGCGTAGACATCGTACGGTTCATTCACGTGTGTGTATATATATATAGTATATGTGTGTGTATAGTATAAGAAAAAAAAAAGAATGAAAGAAGCATCAAAAGCAAGCGAGGCACGCGTTCGGATCTTCCCACCACTATCCGCCTACGCGTGCCGCGCCGCAGGTTGCGTATACGTATATAAGAATAAGAGAAAAACCGCAGAGGAAAAGTCCAGGTGAATAGGTGTATCCGAGGGTATAAGAGTATAGTGTATATATAAGTTCTTGGAAGACGTATACGGTTTGGCTTTTTTATTCGATTGGTAGAGGGTAGAGAGAGGGAGACTGTCGTCAAGGTGGATGGGATGATGGAACGGTGCACGCGCGCGTGGGAATGATTTGGTAACGTGGATTTGTTTGTATCTCTATTGTTGATATTGAAGGTTAAAAAATAATATTTTATGAATAAATTTTTTGAGGCTAGTAAATGTACTCAATTTTCACCGTATTAAAAAAACAACACAGAACGTCTATATATATACATCAGCTATCCACACAGTTTTCATCAACTTTTTTTTTCCATCACTTTGTCCTTCCTAGCCTCGGACTCGAAGCACAAACGTCCACGGATTTGAGGTCGGAGAGGTTATCGTTTTCAATTTGCGATTGAAATTGCTCGCTCACTCGTTCGCCAACGCCGCCGACGTCTGCTTTTGCTTTCGTTCGTCTTTTTCGATTTTGCAAAATAAATTTACATTTCCCCGATCAAATTTACCGCTCAATTGTTTCCCTCTTCCCTCTCTCTCGTTTGTGTGTGTGTGTGTCTCGGTTTTTCACTCTCAGAGAGAAAAAGAGAGAGAAAGAGAGAATTATAGGGAGCATGCGATGAAATTGCCATCGAATATGCGCATACTTTTAACAATAAAAAAAAAATTATAATAAAAGCCCGCGTTGAACGTGATGAAAAAAATCGGTATACATATACGTATTATATATATGTATGGTTCGTCCATAAAAAAAACGAGAGAGAGAGAGAAAGAAACGCTGCAGCTATAGTACACACACATACAATAGATTATAGCGCTGCTGGACACTCGTTTATATATTTTTTTATGTCCATCCCCATAAACAAGACTTTTTTTCCCTTAAAAAAAAAATAGAAAGATTCGAACCGACAGAAGTGCCAAATGTTATTTCAAATACAAAGAGGAAATTTTTTTTTCTCCCCTGCATCCCCCTTTTTTCACACCATCCCGTCCTTGAACGCAGCACTACGCGTGAGTGTAGAGTATGTACTCGATATATATATATATATATATATATATATATATATGTGTATATATATATAAATATCTATACACGTTATTTGCGGGAACTCAACCCCTAGTCTGCTCAGAGTTTGGCCAAGTG